>MJUU01064763.1:4556-28660 GCA_002080025.1 Modiolus philippinarum
TTCTCCAAAATCAATAGGGTTCCTCCCCTCCTGGTATCCAACAATAAATCCAGGTTTCATTTCAATTGGATGTAGATTTTTTTATTTATCATCCGGAAACCAAATTTTTTCTGAAATTTTCAGTATATTTTCAGTCAGAGTGACCTTGACCTTTGACCTATTTTCTCCAAAATCTTTAGGATTCATCCCATCCTGGTATCAAACAACATATCAAAGTTTCATTTCAATAGGATGTAAACTTTTTGAGTTATCATCCAGAAACCAAATTTTTCTCAAATTTTCAGTCTATTTTTGGTTAGTGTGACCTTGACCTTTGACCTACTATCTTCAAAATCGATAGGGTTCCTCCCCTCCTGATATCTACCAACATATCCAAGTTTCATTTCAATTGGAAGTAAACTTTTTGAGTTATCATCTGGAAACCAAAATTTTCTCAAATTTTCAGTCACCGTGACCTTGACCTTTGACCTACTTTCTCCAAAATCAATAGGGTTCCTCCCCTCCTAGTACCCAACAATATATCTAAGTTTAATTTCAATTGGATGTAAAATTTTTGAGTTATCATCCAGAAACCAATGTTTGATGCCTGCCCGCACGCACACACGCACGTACGCCCGCCCGACCGCAACACCAAACCAATTGCAGAGTTCAACTTCGTTGCAACTCGGCTAAAAATCCAAAAAATATGAGTTTTTTTATGATTTTGAGGTCCCCTGCTGTCTCCATGGCAACCAGTACCAGGGTTTTGGTACCTGTTTTCCAAAGACCACTGACAGGTGTCCAACTGTGCCAAGTGCCAAGACTTTGACTTGCAAGACAATAATTCTGCAGCATTCTAAACACTGGGTCCTTTTTACTTCTGCAAAAAATGCCCTTGTAGAACCCTTTTCATGAAGGAAAGGGTTAATTGAGAAAAAATGAAATTCAATAAAATTGGGAAAATGACCATTTTTGGGTCATAGTACTTCAAAACTATTAGTTTTATCATGATTATTGGCGTTTTTTGACAACTTTTATTTTTTTTTCCATTTCCCTGTTAACCCTTTCCTTCATAACGACGCCTTTTGACGCCTCTAGCCCCCCCCTTTTAGGGGCTATAGGAGGGTGTTGTATTAGACCCTAGGATGAGGATATGGGCTTATTGAACAGAATATAATTGAGTGTTTTTCGTGTCCGAATGGGGACCAAAAAGGTATGTAAGGGGGGTCCCAGAGGGGGGATGTGCCCCCTCTGTCTGGGGGTTTGACGGGGGGCGTTAGCCCCCCTTGCCGCCAGACTAAATTTGGAGTTTATGTACATCATGAAATAGTGCTAGCTATTCCTCAACACCTATATTTTGAAGTTAAACCTTGATTAGGCATGTGCAGGTGACATTTTATTTTTTTTTTAATTTTTAAATAAGAAAAGAAGGGAAACGGGGAATGTGTCAAAGAGACAACGACCCTAAGGGGAGCAAAAGTATGTTTTGAAGGGAAAAAATCCAAAAAATATGAGTTTTTTTACGATTTTGAGGTCCCCTGCTGTCTCCATGGCAACCAGTACCAGGGTTTTGGTACCTGTTTTCCAATGACTACTGACAGGTGTCCAACTGTGCCAAGACTTTGACTTGCAAGACAATAATTCTGCAGCATTCTAAACATTGGGTCCTATTTACTTCTGCAAAAAATGCCCTTTTAGAACCCTTTTCATGAAGGAAAGGGTTAAGAGGCAGTTTTAGTGACTTCAAAATAAAATACAACATTGCTGATTTCATTTTTAAACTTGTATTTTCTACAATTACTCCACAATCAATAGTTACTATTAAAAATTACCTGGCTAAATGTACAGTATACACTGACTCTGCTACATGTATTAATACTGTGGCTACAAATCTACAAATATAAAAACATACATAAATAATATGTGTAGACTGGTTCCACTGCATGCCGAAAATCAACAAAATCCCAGTGGTGGCAATCTAAAATGAAATGTGGACTTGCTACATGTTTAAAAGGGGACCACCCAAAGACTGTTGTGAAAAAGTTTGGATCCAATTGGCTTTGCCGTTCCAGAGGAGAACTTTGAATGCTTCTCAAAGTGTCAAATGTTAAACTATTTTCGAAGCTGGCATCCATCTTGGATGTGATGTGCACTTGCAAGCATTTTTCAAAGAGGCCAACCTAAGACTATTGATACCAAGGTTGCTTCTAATTGGCCTAGTAGTTTTTGAGAATAAGATTTTAGGAAATGCTTTCCCATAGAGTCAAATGTTAAAAAGTTCCCTATTGGGGTCCATCTTGGATGAGGCCAGACAACTTCACCATCTTTCAATAAAATGTAGTTCTTGACATACTGGACAATTTTTTGCAATTTAAAAAAAAAACTCGACCTTGGGAAAGCCTGCTACTTTCATAACTGTTCCCCAATAAAATTAAATCAGCAGTTTTATATGAAACTGGAATAATCAAGGAACAAATACGTGTATTACCAAAATTATTTCATATTTCTGTAACAAAGAATTTAATTGGTGCATAATTTGGAGGCTGTGTTTTATTACAAGATACAGTTAAGTTAATTGCAATCTGAATTTCTCCGGCTGTACATCAAAATGTTGACTATATTGATTTCAGTAACAGCCTGCTTTTAGATGCATCTGTTCAGCCTGGAGTAATAGCAACCTATGTATTCTTACAATACAAACTTTATCGAAGACAAAAGATACCCCCGCCCAAAGGCAACTCTTGTAGTTGCAGGAACCTGAATGACTTTTTTGCTTGACTATTACCTTTTTCATTACAAGTAATAAATTTAACAGAAAATAAATCAATTTCTACCAGTACCTAGTGATAAGAAACATGTTTTACATTTTACATTATTAAAGGCCCAGCAATAACTGTGTAATCTGAATAACCAATCACTTTGAGAAATTAAACCATATTTGGATTTCATGAAGTTGTCATCCGGATACCATAACATGTACAGATTTTGTGTTATTATAGAGCAATAACTCCAGAATACAAAATTTTAGAACAGTGAAAATCAAACTTGACTTGCATTTTATAAAGAGTAACATTGTCCAAAAATATTAAAACTTTCCCTCAAAGCAAAGCAAACTAAGTCATCATCTGGAAACCTATAAATCTACAGAATTTGCTTAATTCAAGGACAATAACTCTGGAGCACAAATTCTGATCATTGTCAAAATTAATCCAACTTGACCTGTATTTTATAATAAGTAACATTGTCCCAAAATATTTAAACTTTCCCTCAAAGCAAACTGATGTTATCATAGGGAAACCATAAATTTTACAAATTTTGTCTAAATCAAGGGGTAATAACTCTGGAGTACAAAATCTGATCACTGTCAAAATCCAACTTGACCTGTATTTTATAATTAGTAACATTGTCCCAAAATATTTAAACTTTCCCTCAAGCAAACTGATGTTATCATAGGGAAACCATAAATTTTACAAATTTTGTCTGAATCAAGGGGTAATAACTCTGGAGCACAAAATCTGATCACTCTCAAAATCCAACTTGACCTGTATTTTATAGTAAGTAACATTGTCCCAAAATATTAAAACTTTCCCCTCAAAGCAAACTGATGTTAAACGAAAACCATAAATGTTACAAATTTGGCCTAAATCAAGGGTAATAATTCTGGAATGTAAAATTTGATCATGGTCAAAATCCTACTTGACCTGTATTTTATGAATAGAAACATTGTCCTAAAATATTAAAACTTTCCCTTGAATCAAACTGAAACCACAAAATTTACAGATTTTGCCCAAATCAAGGGCAATAACTCTGCAACGCAAAATCCGATCACGGTCAAAATCAAACTTGACCTGTATTTTATGAATAGAAACCTTTCCCTTGAATCAAACTGAAGTTAACATCAGGAAACCACAAAATTTACAGATTTTGCCTAAATCAAGGGCAATAACTCTCGATCAAATAATCAGATCACTGTCAAAATTGAACTTGACCTGTATTTTATGAATAGAAACATTGACCCAAAATATTATAACATTCTATCAAAGCAAACCCAAGTTATCATCCTGAAACCAAAGTGTGACAGACGGATGGAAAGACGAACAGACAGACAAGAGGAATCCTATATACCCAAACCTTTTAAGGCGGGGTATAGAAGAACAAAGAGCAAATATGTTATTCAACACACTTGTTAAATATCTGTCCAAAATTCATTTCTTCTTTCATTAAATAATTTGAATGGTATTTTTTTTTCAATGTATCAATAAAAGTAAAAGTAACTTTTGTATTGTGTAGATTTTAAGTCGAGTGCAACCATTTTTGTAATGTACAAAGCAAGGCACAAACTCACAAAGCAGTGGTGATAGACTACAGTGGCTATATAGGTAGTAGAACTACCTTAACCACTCGGCCACCCAGGCCCCAGTAGTACATAGAAGAGCTAGATATTGTATGAAATGACCCCAACTCATGTCAACTAATACTTCTTACAAATATCTAGAATAAGTTAAATTCCTTACAGCATAAAAATTCCATTAGGATATGTCTCTCCCAAGTATTTACCAAATCTGCCGATGGGTCCTAGAAAGCCTGGAATGGATCTTGGAGTGAATGCTGAAGCCTACAAAATAGCAGGTAATTTATAAAGACAGGTAACAAATACTTATTCCACTCAATTCATCAAGATTCATGAACAGAAAAATTCAGCAGTTAAAGAAATTATAAATGATCTATTTGGAAGTAAGATTTGTCTTTCTTGAATCCTATTTAAATTGCTGTTACAAGTGATTTTTCTTATCACTGTTTTTAATAATTATGGTTTCTGACTGTTTTTTGAAGTTACTAATACATACCATAGTTAAAATTAAGAAATATATATTAAACAACATACTAGTATTTATTTAAACCAAAAGACTCTAACCATAAACCATAACCATATTTCTTTCAAACTTTCAAAAACATACCAGGATATGATCTAACCTCTATCTGAAACATCTACTGCAGAAGATCACTGAAGCCACATCAAGCACATTATGCCCACCCCATCAAAATCTGTCCACCCTGTGTTTTATTTTTCAAAACTGCAATTTCAGTGTTACTTTCGTTTTGATTCCAGAGAAAAAGGGCCTTAAGTACTGGAAAGAATTCATTCTAAACAAATGTTAACTTTTACTTTTTTTAGAACAATACAAACCTTGATGTATGTCACTTTTCTGATTTAAAGGTGGAACAGAATAGAAAATGAAATATAAAAGCCCTCTGCCCACCCCATTATTTTGGGTGACTCTCGACAAAGACATTTTAACAGAGAGATTAGAATTTGTTAACTAACCAGTTACGATATGAAGAACAACAAGTGGCCACAAATGGGTATACACACTTTTTGCAATGTACTCCTCCTACAATGAGAAACCTCTGTCAGTTATCTCCCTGTACCAAGTTAGTTTTGTATGGTTTAAAGTGGAGATAATTTTAATTAGCATATCAAAAGTCTCTATTGATATTTAAATCACAATTATCTCCACTTTTTACTATATATATATAACTAACTTGGAACAGGGAGATTTATAACACAGAGTTTTCTCATTTCTAATGAGAAAAATAAATACCGGTAATAGCTCATCAGACTCAAAAACGATTCCCATAACGTTAATCAGGATTATTTTTTCTATATCTTTAAAAATACCTTTTCATCACCAGTTAAATTCAAATCATTGGTTGAATTTGAGAAATTGTGTTATTTTTGGGTTTTTATATGGTGTAGAATGTCAGTCACTAAGATCTTTCTTCGCATTCAAAGTACAATTTTAAAAAATAATAGATATTGTTAAACACGAAATCTTGCAATTTTTCTAAAAAAAAATATATTTTTATTTTTATTCATGACTTTTGAGGAATGCAGCTTTAAAACTGAGTATTTTTCTAAAGTGGTAGCGATTTATTGCATGGTTACATCCAGTTGCTTATCTCTGTAATTAAAAGAGGGTATGAATGGGGGTACTCTTTTGACGGTTAACTGTAAAAATTTTAGTCATATTGTAACAGGGGATTTGTTCTGGCAGTGTATTCATTCCTTTTGGATAAAATGCACTACACCGTACGGTAGAATATCCACAACATCTAATTGACCAATCACAATGGACTACTGACCATGACGGAATAAACACCAAGGTAGAAATACAATAGGTTGTTTATTTACCCGGAATTTCTGCATACTGGAAAGAAAGTATGCTTAAAATATGACATTAACGGTAGGACATTTTAAGCCCTTTCATGAATCACGATTACATTTTGCTGATTAACGGTCAAAATTTAGCCAATTAAAATGTAAATGGCAGCAGAAAAAAGCCATTTCATGGTTAACAGTAAATAGCTTTCATAACCTCATAAAATGTCTGCTCTGGATGAGAATCTACATGTACTAAAGAATTAACTTGATATGGCCTTAATCAGAGACATATAATTGCAATTATATGTCTCTGCCTTAATTGACGATTTTTATCATATACTCGATCAGAGCATACTATCTATTCAAGAGTATATAATTTTTGGGTACAGATCACAATGGCATGGCGTAGGAAATAGTTCGGAATTTGGTGACTTTTTATCAGCTTAACTCACCCTAGATCAATTATCTGAATGCATATAATTTAAGAGGTGTATTTTTACTAATGATTTGAAGCGATTTGTTCATGTTTTGATAGTTAATACTACAAATATTCATAACCCCCCGTTCCCCCCCCCCCCCCCCCCCNTGATCCTGAGAACTTACGACAAGAATCCAAAGAAATGAACCCTGTAAAGATGAAATAAGAAAAATCATAAACATAAACGCATCTTTTTGTTTTGTTTTGTTTTTTTTATGTTTGTTTGTTTGAAATAAATGAAAATTATGGTATTACAGGTATGTGAACAATCGAGTATCCTTGGATATTGGTTAACCCATATCTTATCTTGTATATCATATGTGTATATTTTTTTTTTTTTAGCATAAATATTTGTTATACATTAGTTAATCCAGTCAGTTATATTCCATCCCCCTCTTCTAAGATATCATGGATATGTGACGTGTTCTTTGGTCGTTAGTGTTACCGTTAACAAATACAGTCCAAATCCAATAAGAGCAACCCAATACGGTTTAGGGAACCTGAAATAATTGTCACTCATTTTTGTTGTCTTTCAGCAAGATTCTTTTACTTTGTACTGAGTCATGTGATATATAATTGGTGTGACAAAATACCTACAAAAATGCGCAGAATCGCATAAGGATCGAAAGAAAATTAAAATTGGGAGAGACTAAAACTTTTAGGTAAAACTGCAAATGACAGAAGAGTTTCTGAAATCTGCAGTTTACTTACCTAGAAATCAGCTTCATTAAAACCATATTTGGATTTCATTAAAACCAAAGAAAAATTTTCTTACCTCAGGAGTTTCCTCTTTGTATTAATTCAATCAATTAAAGGCAGTGAATTTAAAATAACTAGAAGGATTTATGAGAAAAGTATATTTGAATAGCCACTGTCTAGTTTTGACCGAGTAGGTTTAGAGAAGAAGGTCTTTGATAGTATTTTCCAGAAAGTTTCAATGTAAAACTAAATTTCCAATTTGGTGGCCATCTTGGGTAATGTCACACCAGCAAAGGGCTATTGTGACTAAGGTTGGTTCCATTTAGGCTTTGTCGCTTTGAGCTTTGTACGTGTTTTTCCTTCATCGTTCAATGTTAAATTAAGGGAGCACGAGCCTCAGATTTCAGAAGCATTCTATATCATCGGGTTTTATCCATTGAAACGGTGCTAAAATTTTTTGCACATGGATCAGATTTTCTTGGTCAAAAGTCACTTTAAAATACATAAAATAGACTGTGTGTAAAATTTGATCAACTTCCAATTATAATTTCATATATCTAAAGGCCTATAAACATCTAATGCAAATTGAAGGAAAACTCTAGAGAGATCTGTTTCCCGCCAAAATTTTGATATCTTATATCTCAAAAATTCCTACATGGATTTTCACAATTTTTTGCTCAAGTTGTTCCATTAGATGTGCTCTTCAACACAAAAGGTCAGAATTTTAATTCTAATTACAAAATTTTTGAGACTCGTACTCCCTTAAGTTCCCTGATGGTGGCCATCTTCGAAAAGGTGCAGACGTTTCTGACACATTTTTAAGGAAGGCCATTTAAGGACTTTCATGAAAAGATTTTGTTTCAATTGGCAAAGTAGTTTCCGTGAAGAAATAAAGTCTTTGAATGTAGGGTGCAGTGCTAAACTAAGTTCTCCACTTGAATGGGGTATATACTTCCTCGACACATTATTAAAAGGGACCAGCAAATGACTATTGTGACCAAGTCTGAGGAGATCTTTGATTGCCCTTCAAATGTTAAACTATGTCTCTTGCTGGCGCCGGCTATCTTTGATCTGAGCCGGATATGGCAGACACATTTTTTCTCTAGATATCTCATATCGCATTTGAAATATTAGGCAAAATGTACGAAGTTATTAGATTAATAACGGGTAATAACTCCTATAAGGGTATGTAAACATTTTTAAAATTTCCAGGTTTGGGTAGATGTTGATATGCTGAACATTTTTTTTTTTGGCAATAAAAGTTGACCTCTTTCTGTTATGTTTTTAATGATAAAAATAAGAATAATAATAAAATTTTGAAAATTTACAAAAAGGACACGATTCCAAAACCAGATTATCTTCAAATTCTCACTGTATAGATAGACCTTGTCATGCTGACCCCGTTCACCACATAACATATTTGTTAAAATCTGTAACCGTTTTGGGTTATTTGCAAAAAACTGCAATTTACCTTTTAGCAACTGCAGCCATGTTAGTTGGTGAACGGACTGCTCGGAAACAATTTTTAATTACGATTCAGACTCAATTTCGGGTGATTGACTCAGTGGATTCAGAGGTGATTCTTAACCTGGGTACGAGTGTAAGAAAATTTGTAATTACAAATCAAAACTATTGCCTTTTGTTTTGAAGATCTTTGTTAATAGAACATAAGCAAAACCTTTTGAAAATCCATGCAAGATTCTTTTATAATAAGCCGCCAAAATTTTGGAGGAAACGGATCTCTCGAGTTCTCCTTTATTTTCCAAGAATGGCTTATTTGCCTCAAAATATATGAAAATATAATTGGAAGTTGATAAAATTTTGTACATTGTCTAGTTTATGCATTTCGAAGTGGCCTATGACAAAGAAAATATGATCCATGTGCAAAAATATTTAAACCCGTTTGAATGGGTAAAACCCCAGAATATCGAATGCCTCTGAAAACTAAAGTTCATATTCCCTGACACACGCCAAGTCATAGAATGGCAATAAGTCACAAATTTTAGACCAAATGTGCTTAAAATTTCAATGCTCAGCTTTCTTGAAATTCTCAAGGTTTTCTTATTTGATTAAATCAATCGAGTTGATTTCACTCGCACAAAAATTTGTAAGGAAAATTTAAAATTGTTTATGTTGCATGATTTTAACGACTCAATATGTAAAAATAAAAAGCGACGGAATCATATCAGTTATTAAAGGTAATCGAAGTTTTAAACTAAGTTCCCCGATGGAGGACATTTTGATGAAGTGCAGACTAACATGGCACTATTTCCAAAGGGATTACCCAAAGACTGTTCTCAACAAGTAAACGTCCAATCTTATACTTAGTTGGCGGCCATCTTGAATGAGGTATGGTCCTGCTGGACAATTTTTTTTAAAAGGGACCACCCAATGACTATTATGACCAAGTGTGGTTCCAATTGACCCAATGGTTTCAGAGGAGAAGACTGAATGCTTTCCCATAGGGTCCAATGTTTAACTATGACCCCAACTGGCCTCTTGGATGCTAGGGGGACATGCCCCGCACATTTTCAAAGGAGACAAACTATGGACCATTTTTACCAAGTATGGCTCCAATTAGCACAATACTTTCAGAGAAGATCTTTGTATATAATTTACCATTGGGTCCAATGTAAAACTTAGCTCCCGCTGGCGGCCATCTTGGATTAAGTGCAGACAACATTTTCCAAAGGGGACTACGGAAGGACTATTCTCACCCAGTTTGATTCAGTTTGGTTCCGCGGCTTCAGAAGAGATATTCAAATGCTTTCCCATAGGGTCCGATGTTAAAACCAAGTTCCTCGTTGGCGGCCATATTTTTTTCATGGGGACCTACCAAGGACTATTTTCACTAAGTTTAGTTCAATTTGGCCCTGTGACTTCAGAGGAGAAGATTTTTGAATGTTTTTACAGAGGGTCCAATGTTAAAACCATATTCTCAGCTGGCTGCCATGGATGTGATGTGGAATTGCTGAACACATTTTACAGGGGCCATCAACAGACTATTGTGTCAAAGTTTGGTTCCGATTGGCCCAGCAGTTTCAGAGGAGGAGATCTTTAAATTGAGGCCCCTTTTTAAACTAAATTGCCCGCTGACGGCCATCTTGAAAGAGGTACGGTCCTGCTAGACACAATTTTCAAGAGGACCACCCAATTACTATTGTGACCAAGTTTGGTTCCAATTGGCCCTCGGGTTTAAGAGGAGAAGACTTTTAAATGCTTTCCCATAGGGTCCAATGTAAACTGAACCATCTTGGATGCGATGGAGACACATGGAGACATGCCGGACACATTTTCAAAAGAAGACCAACTGTGGACCATTGTGAACAAGTATGGTTCGAGTTAGCATTGTACTTTCAGAGAAGATCTTTGAATATGATTTCCCATAGGGTCCAATGTTAAACTAAGTTCTCCTCTGGCGGCCATCTTGAATGAAGTGCAGACTTTTAGGACACGTTTTCCAAAGGGTACTATCCAAGGACTATTCTCATCAAGTTTGGTTAAATTTTGCTCTGCAGCTTCAGAAAATATTTCTCAATATAGTGTCCAGTTTTATACTTAGTCCGCCGCTGGTGGACATCTTAAATGAGGTACGTCCCTGCTAGACTTAATTTTTAAAGGGGACCACCAAAGGACTATTGTGATCAAGTGTGGTTCCAATTGACCCAGGGTTTCAGAGGAGAAGACCCTTGAATGTTTTCCCATAGGGTCCAATATTAAACTATGTTCCAAACTGACAGCCATCTTGGATGCGATCGGGACACATTTTCAAAGAAGACCAGCTATCGACCATTGTGACCAAGTATGGTTCCAATTAGCTCAGTACTTACAGAGGAGTCTAAGATCCTTGAATATGATTCCCCATAGGGGAACCGAAAGCTTCCCGGCCTATAGTGTCTGATGTTAAAACCATATTCCTCGCTGTCGGCCATCTCAGATGTGATGAGGACATACCGGACGCATGCATCAACCATTCACCATGTGACCAAGTATGGTTCCAATTGGCCGAGTATTTTCAGAAGTGAAGGCCTTTGAATATGTTTAATCATAGGGTCCAATGTAAAACTAAGTTCCCCGCTGGCAGCCATGGTTGATGAAGTGCAGACTTTCCATATACCTTTTTTCCAAAGAGAATCAATTACGGACCATAGTGACCGGCTGGTATAGATCCAATTGGTCAAACACTTTCAGAGAAGATCTTTGAATATGTTTACCATAGGGTCCAATGTTAAACTTAGTTCCCCACTGGTGCTATCTTGGATGAAGTGCAGACTTGCACGACACATTTTGCAAAGGGGACTACCAAAGGACTATTCTCACTAAGTTTGGTTCAGTTTTGCTCTGCAGCTTCAGAGGAGATCATTGAATAAAGCGTCCAATCTTATACTATGTTCGCCGCTGGTGACCATCTTTTCTAAAGGGGAATACCAAAGGACAATTCTCACTAAGTTTGGTTCGATTTGGCTCTGTGGCTTCAGAAGAGAAGATCTTTGAATGCTTCCCCATAGGGTCCGATGTTAAAACCATTTTCCTCGCTGGCGGCCATCTCGAATGCGATGAGGACATGCCGGACACATGGACTATTGTGACTAAGTATGGTTCCAATTGGCCACGTATTTTCAGAGTTGAAAGCCTTTGAATATTTTTAATCATAAGGTCCAATGTCAAACTCAGTTCCCCGCTTGTGGCCATCCTGGATGAAGTGCAAACTTTCCATATACTTTTTTCCAAAGAGGATCAATTATGGACCATAGTGACCTAGTCCTTGTCTTCTTATAAAAAAAATTTAGTTTCTTGATATTTGGGTTATTGGATGTGGTTTGTTTCCATTGATTTATTCACTTTTTTTACCTTTTTGGGGCCATATAGGGCTTGCTATATGGTGTGAGGTTCCTCACTGTGTTGAAGACCGTACGGGGACCCCTAGATGCTTTGTTTTGGGTCGTTTTAACATGGATATGGGATGTTGTCTCCTTGACATTTACCCCATTTCTTTTCTTTTTCATAGTATAGTTCCAATGGTCCAAAGTTCCCCACTGGCGGCTATCTTTGATAAAGTGCAGACTTGCTGGACAAATTTTTCCAAGGGGACCACCCAAATACTATTCTCATCAAGTTTGGTCTAATTTGGCATACTTTGTCACAATGGATGGTCCCTTTTAAAGCTTGTGGTTTTCATGTTCGTACCTAATCCAAGATGACCGCCAGCAGGGAACATAGTTTTAACAAAGACCCTAACTTTGTCACAGGCCCATGATTTTTATGTTCCTACAATAACTAAGATGACCGCCAACGCGGTACGTAGTTTTTTAAAAAAAAAGACCCTATGGAAAATGCATTCAAGGACTTCTTCTCTAAATTATTGAGCCAAATGGAACCAAACTTGGTCACAATAGTCCTTGGGTGATCCTCTTCAGAGTTTGTGATTTTTATGTTCGTACCTCATCCAAGATGTCCGCCAGGGAGAAACATAGTTTAATATAGGATCCCTTTGGGAAATTCATTCAAAGATCTCCTCATCTGAAATTAATGAGCCAATTCGAACCAAACTTGTTCACAATAGTCTGTGGGTAGTCATGTTCAAAGTTTGTGATTTTTATGTTTGTACCTCCAGTCATCCAAGATTTTTGCCAGCGGAGAACTTAGTGACCCTATGGCCGGGAAATGCATTCAAAGATATTCTCTTCTGAAACCCAAAATGGAAGCAAACGTGATCCCAATAGTCCTTGGATGGCTTAGTTTGTGATTTTCATGTTTGTGTTCGTACCTCAATCCAAGATGGTTGCCAGCGGGGAACATAGTATAACATAGGACCCCATGGGAAATGCACTTTAAAGCCCGATCTTCTTCTCAGTTTAGACCACTTACCCAATTACAACCAAACTCAATAGTCCATTAACGATTCTCTTCAAATTTTCTTATTTTCATTGGCGTGCCTCGTCCAAAATGGCTGTCAGAAGGAAACAAAGTAAAATATATGCCCTTGAGAGCCCCTTGTTTGGTATTAGAATTAAATCAGAAATTGTATAAAAACTACTTTTATAAAAAAAAATATCTAATTTTCTACAAGAACTTATAATACGTGCTTGTTTTCTGGGACTAGAAAATAATTTTGTATACCAGAAATTCTATGTTTTGAAAGACAAATTATTTTCTGGTAATTTTTTTTAATCTTATTTCTGTAAAAAAAAAAATCTTTTTTTTCAAAATTCTGATATTAAAATAGATTTACTGGTAGATATCTACCATTTCTATAAAATCTGATGTCGCAAAACCATTGATATTTTTATCACGAATTTAATTTCTTTATAACAAATGATAAATATTTTTGAATTCAGCAAGAAATAATCAGTGTATAGATAAGTCCTTGATTTCAAATGGCATTTTATTTTACATACAAAAAAAACAAAAAACAAAAAAACTCGAATTAGTCTAGCCTTCATAGCTTTTGTTAAGGTGTCACCAGGGTATTAATTTCCTGTTTTAGAATTTTGAAAAAAAAAATCTTTGTAGAAACTTAATTGTATCATTGTTCAAAATATAAAATAAAATTTGGGGGTCACATTGCATTTAAGCGCCAAAACTGAAATTGAAAATTTGGGGATTTAGGGAAAATGACTATGTATTGGCTTCCTAAACTACACAAAAATCCTTTCAAATTCCGTTTCATTTCGGCATCAAGTAAGTGTTAAACTACACATATTTCTGTGTTATTGACCAGTGCACTTACTACCATAAAAAATCTCGTCATCAACTTTAGCAACAAATGTTATGAATACAGTGGAATTAACTACTTTTGGAGTGTTAAAAATTCGGTAGAAGTTTTGGAAAGACTTCGATCTGTTAATGAAGCATACACCTCCGTCGAAAGCTATGATTTTTCTAACCTCTATACTACATTACCGCATACACTCATCAAAGAGAAATTTTCGTATTTGATCAAATGGTCCTTCAAAAAATCAGGATGTACGTACATTTGTTACAATACATTTAAATCGTTTTTCAGTGACGACAAACATGACAAATATACCAACTGGACTTGTCAGGATATGATAAAAGCATTAAATTTTCTTCTTGATAATATTTTTGTTCGTTTCGGTGATACAGCTTTCGGCTTTCGGTGATAGATTTAACAATACATATAGATATTTGGACGATATTTTGGCTTTAAATAATCCTGAATTTTCTAAATTTACAGATGAAATTTATCCTGCAGAACTTACTTTAAATAAATCCAATAGCAGCAGTGATTATACTCCTTTTCTTGATCTTGATATATCAATAAATCAAGGAAAGTTAAACACTATAAGGTTTATGATAAAAGGGATGATTTCTCATTCCCTATAGTCAATTTCCCCCATCTCGACGGCGATGTTCCGTTAGCCCCTTCTTACGGGCTCTACATTTCACAACTTGTTCGATATGCACGAGTATGCAGTAATGTTTCTGACTTCAACGACCGAAATCTTTGTCTCACTGAAAAACTTCTGCATCAAGGGTTTAGATATCATAAATTGATAAAAACATTCTTTAAATTTTATTATAGATACATTGACTTATTAAGAAAATTTGGTTCTACATGCAGGGCTCTTATACATCAGGGCATTTCACATCCAAACTTCTATGGAAATATCATTTACAAAGCGCATAAATTCAAAAATTGTCCTTCCAAACTTATTAATCCGTTGAACAAACTTATTCATAAAGGATATAAATACAGCATTGTTGTTAAATCTTTACTTCTGGTTTTTGTTGGCAAAAATATTGATCATCTCTTAAATGCTTTACACCATAACTAAATTTAAACAATTTTTCATTTTGGCAGTATTTGGCATTGCACAATATCATGTTCTTCTTTCATAATTGATGATGTTGTCATACCAAATCTAGAAGTATTTCAATTGAAATTTCATATGTAAGAAGGCTTGTTATCATAGTCAACGGAAATTATGTCCTTAGCTAGCTGTCAGTAACTGTGAGCATTTGTCCGGACAGTACCTGTGTGTATTGTCTTCATGTTTTATGTACTTCATTGTAAGGGTACTGGTCTTGATAAGTTGGACTTTTTTCTAGTTTGATTTTTACTGTGAGTCTTTTTGTGTATTTATTTTTAGCCATTCACCACACATAGGGTGAGGGTTTGGATCCAAGAAAACGAGTTTAACCCCACCGCAATTTTTGCGCCTGTCCCAAGTCAGGAATATGTTGGTCATTGGCTTGTCCTTGTCTTCTTATAAAATTTTAGTTTCTTAGTTTCTTCAGTGATATTTGGGTTATTGGATGTGGTTTGTTATGTTTCCACTGATTTATTCACTTTTTTACCTTTTCGGGGCCATTTAGGGCCAAGGACGTCCTTGTTAGGGCTCACTATATGGTGTAAGGTTCCTCAATGTGTTGAAGACCATATGGTGACCCCTAGATTTTTTGTTTTTGGTCGTTTTAACCTGGATATGGGATGGTGTCTCCTTGACATTTACCCCATTTCCTTTCTTTCTCATATATAGAAGGGATCTATTATAGATTTTGTTCATACTTTGCAAATGTTTTTAAATTGTTATATATCCTTTACATTGAAAAAATAAAAATTAAAGTTACCGCTGAAATAAGAAAGAAAGATCGATATGAAGTTCTTTTATCAAATTATCTCCCTTGCGTAATTTCTGTGTTCTGTAAATCTAGCAACAGATTTAAAGCACATGTGTTAGAGTTCACCTTTTGCATTGAAAATGTTGTAAAAGAAATACGGAATAAAAATTTCAAATACTTTGGAACTTACTTTACATTTAAAATAATTATTTTGTTGAATTCCTTAATGTATGAAACCTAAATGAACAAGTATGAGGCAAAAATGGCGGAATCATGCCACTGAGACACCTTAATTTATTCTTTGTTATTTATTAAAAAAAAACAAAAGAAGCAGTGAAAATTGGAAAAAAATATTTCCGAAATGACCTTAGCACCGTGAAAACTCGGTCAAGTTGTAGGTCAGACTGTATTGTCTGACGTCACTTCCCATCATTCGTAGCTGTAATGTCCGCTGTGTTGAAGTGTACTGCAAGTTTTCATGTAAGCAAGGCTTGTTTTACGTCAAATACGAGCTTTAGTGACCCTTATCCTCAAATTTATGAATTAAACTAAGTTAGAAATGATGGTAGAGCCATGTCTAGCATATTGTCTCTCACAGACAAGATTCAAGAGGGCGTTAAAAAGCAAAATAATCGGGTTTTGAAGCGATGAATATGGCAGCGAATCCCGACAAGATGGCAGTTACAGACAACCAATCTACTATTCCCGTTCAAGGGTCTGAATCAAAAGAGGAAAACGATGTCAGACATCAAGGTAAAACTATCAATGACAATCTTTACAAAAAGAAAAGTACGTTCAAAATTACAAGCATTACGAAAAATCAAGACACAACAGACATGTCAAACGATGCAGATCACGATGTTGAGCATGACTCAATGGATGATTTAGATGAAACTGTTGAAAGTCACACTGAAGATGCTAGTTCAGAGATATTAGACATTTCAAAGCATACTGATGGGGGTGAACTAGCATCTCCAATGGAGGAAGAAACCTCTGATAATGTAGTTACTAAAGAAAATGTTATTAGTCATGTTAGTAATACAAAAGAAAATGTACAAAAGTCCGAACAAACGCATAGTAATGTCAAGGAAACAAATGTAAAAGATAAGGAGAAACCGGACCAACAAGGCCCTCATTCAACTAGATTTAAAGTAGTTAAGATAGAGACAAGAGAACCTTTCAAACGAGGGCGATGGACTTGCTTAGATACATTAGATTATCCTGCACCCGATAAAAGTGATACAAAAATAAATATTACTGATTCTAGTGCATTGAGTAGTGCGAATTCCTCACATATAGGAACTACTGGTGACGACCCTTCAAAAAATCCTGCCAAAGCTGCAAATGTGATACATGGAGAGAGCAAGGAAATATTTCATGGAGATAATTATCAAAATTCCTCTACGGCACATCAGTCTCAACCTAGTAATCAACTACAAATCCAACAAACATCTGTTATTTCTAATGTTCAGAGTAATATTGCTCAACAACAAACTCATCCATTGCCTAGTAACTTTCACAGTAGTACAATACATTCTCAACCTATTTCCAATGTAAACACTTCATTTGCCCAAGGGCAGAGTTCTATGCAAGCAAGTGATAAACCACAGACTACTTATGTATATGGTGGCCCAGCAATGGGACAGATGCCCAATGCCAATTTGACTGTTTCCACTACTGATAAAAGTGTAAAATTTAACCATGAACTGTATGTTAGTAATGATAGTGGGGTACATAGTGTGGACAATAAAGAGATTGATTCGGTCGTGTCACGGACAATAGGTGCTAACAATCAACAAAATTCCACAAACTTAGAAGTACAGGGAGCAATCCTGACACCCCAGTCTGTGGCAGAAGTTGTTGGAATGATTCCAAGTCCACAAGAAGAAGACAGGTATAATTTACAATACATTGTCTGTAAAATAAATTTATGTATTCGGCCACATGATGATTAGTAGAGTCTCGGTCACCCCAGCCAGCCCAATCGAAATCTGCTGTCCCATTTTTTCTTATTTTTCAAAACTACAATACATGTATCAGTTTTACTTACATTTTGATTTCTGGAAAAAAATTGTCTCAAGAAGCAGAAAGATGTCATTTTGCACAGATATGTACTATTTCACAAAGTTCCTCAATGTGCAATGATTAAGACCCCAGTACTAGTATATATATGAATGTTTGACAGAATCTTATTTGATTTACAGGTGGGATAGAAAAAAATTTAAGGTGGTCTAAAAAATTGTCAGATAGAATTTTCTGATATTTTCATGACTTAAGCTTTGTTATTATATTAGGGCATATAAAAAATAAAATAAGAATTGGGGTCATCTGCCATATCAGCGTGAAATCCTTCATCTATTTAAATCGGCTACATGTATGTTTGGTTGAAATGATAGGGAAAATTACGAATAAAATTTTAAATTTTTTTTGTGTACATACACACAGAGTGTTTCAGTTGGTCTGACATATTTCAGTGTAAATACCAGCAAATGTCTGTGAAAACATCAGCAAACTTCCTGGTGTTGATTACATAGAAATATATTGGCAAGTCATAAATGTCAGTGTAAACACCGACATTTCAGCAGCAATTGTCAGCATTTTCACTCTTGTCAGACCTCAGTGTTTTGTAACTGAAACACTCTGTGTGTACACTACATCAGACTTTTAAAAACCTAATATACTTTCCTTTGATTTGCATGAAAAAATTTTGTTATCACCCAAGCAATTTTTGAATAAATGGCAAAAAACTTTTTTCCCTACTACAGAGAAGTACAAAAAGTCACTCTCATTTTTCACTATATATTCTATATAAAACCACGTTTTTTTAAAAAAATCATTATGAAGGCATTCCTTATCGGATTTTGTTAAAATTTGCACCATAAAATAGAAAAAATAATCAATTTTCATTGTTTATTTGGATAAAATTTTGTTATTTGACATTTTAGTGAACGAATGATTTAAACACGAAGTGAAAATATGACGTCATATTTTTACTTGCACATATACACGTAAGGATTTTCCACAACAAAAATTTTACTCTCTGTTTAAATAATTGAAGCTTGAAAACTACAACTTATAAAAATAATTCAAAATTATCCTCGAAAACTGCATGAAATTATCTGATTAACAATGAAAACTATATCAAAATCGGGTTAGAAATGGCTTCACAATAATTTTTTGAAAAAATGTCGGTTTATATGAAATATATATAGTAAAAAAAACTTTGACCGAATACTTTTTGTATGTCACTGTGTACATGTATTTCTATGAAAATTATCTCCCCTTAATAGAACAGGAGTTTGCTTAAAAGGTTTGATATTTTGCATGGTAAACTAAAAAAGTGGCATATTTGATCAAATTTAACTATCATAAGGCATCAAAAATCATTTAACCAACATTCCTAAAGTGAATCATATGAATTCCATTTTCTGTCAGACATGTCAGATGTGCAAGAATGATACACAGTTCTAAACCCCTGAACTAACTTAAAAGCCTTTTATCGCTTTATTATTTTTGGTAACTCTAGATCTGGATGAGATGTGCATTGTAACTTTATGTTGCCTGTTATAGCTAGTAACTACAAAATTATTAGGAATTTATTCCATTTGATTCATGCATATGGCTGTCATTAGGAGGTGGTACCTGTTACTTTTGCTCATCATTATTTTAATAATTTACATACTGGTACAGGTAAATATAAATTCCCATAAATGTTCTTCCTGCATATAAATTTCCTTGCAAAAGAGAAAGTGAAACCAATGATATGATGTGTAATGCATCTGCATTATAATCTTCTATAGATGCATGTACATGTAAAAACATACAGTATACAAAGTTACAACACAGGGCATCATTCTTACAATTGCAATATACAAGTTGATCATGTGTTGATAGATAGTAATTGATTGTTTCTTTTTTCCAAAACTTGCACTGAAAATACATGAAATGACTATACATGTATAACTATAGGGAATGACTATACATGTATAGGGACATCGTCAATAAAATATTGTATCATGATGTATTGATACAACCACCCGTACAGTGATACGTATCGATATGTATCATCTTCTGATTTCTCAATTCAATTACATTTTTAAATCTTCTTCTTTAACTATTTCATGTGATAAAATAGTGAAATATTAGTAAATGAGATAACAGTATTCATTTTTAACTAGCTGAATATATTTGTTTGTAATTTATCTGACTTTTCCATATCAAAATCATTTACGTCGTACTGATTCTGAAATTTTAGCAGAAATCAGAAAACGATATGTATCGATATGCTGGATTCCATACAGGTGTACAAATGTTCCTAGTTTGTTGAAAAATGTTGCAAAATATCGATATAGCGGTGTATGGTTACACCACCATACATGTATATCCAAACCTGGCTATACGATTACATGTACATGTATATATATACACACACACATATATTGTCAAATTAATATACAAGGCCAAAAATTTTGTTTGTTTCCCCTTACCCTACCGACCCTAAAAATATGGCCCTATCCAAATTATTTTATTGACTTTTCTGGAAAAAAAAAATTTTTACTTTTTTTTTTGGATAAATTACAGAAATACTACCACATTTTAGTAAAAATTGTAAAAAAAAAATTTCCTACCTACCTACTCAACATCATTTGGTAGGGTCGGGTAAGGGGAAACAAACATTTTATTAATTATGGTCCAGTGGTTCAGTGGTCTCTTTAAGCAGTTTTTCACTGTACCCCAATTACAACCACCTATGGAATTACCCATATTCAACCTACATGTACATTTATACATGTATGAACTAGGGATGAGTATCGTCAATAAAATAGTCTCTCATGATATATCCATACAACACAGGCGTTTGGTGATATGTATCGATACGTATCATGATACGTATTCGTTTTCTGATTACTCAATTTGATAACATTGTTATTGGTTATATCTGCTCCTTTTAACTATTGTAATAAGGTAAAAATATTTGTAAATTAGGCAAGAGTTCATTTTTATGTAGAAAAAATGCATTTGTTTGTCCTATGTCTGATTTTTAGCTCACCTGACCCAAAGGGTCAGTTTGAGCTTTTGCCATCACTTGGCCTCCGTTGTCCGTCCCTCCGTCCGTTAAACTTTTCACATTTTCATGGTCTCCTTGAAACCACTGAAGCAAATTCAACCAAACTTTACAGGAATGATATACTAAAGGTCCTTTACGAAGATTGCTCATTTCGTTCCGATCCGATAAAAAACATGGACGCCAGTGCGGAACTTAGGTTTAACATTGGACCCTATGGGAAAAAATCTTTTCCTCTGAAACCGCTTAAGCAATTCAACAAAACTTTACAGGAATGATGCACTAGAGGTCCTTCACTAAGAATGCTCATTTTGTTCTGATCTGATATTAAACATGTCTGCCAGCGCGGAACTTAGGTTTAACATTGGACCCTATGGGAAAAATCACATTTTCATCTTTTTGTCTGAAACCGCTGAAGCAAATTCAACAAAACTTGACAGGAATGATGTACCAGAGGTCCTTCACTAACAATGCCTATTTTGTTCTGATCTGATAAAAAACATGGCAGCCAGCATGGAACTTAGGTTTAACATTTGACCCTATGGGAAAAATCACATTTTCATCTTTTCCTCTGAAACAGCTGAAGCAAATTCCATAAAACTTTACAGGAATGATGTACTAGAGGTCCTTCACCATTTTGTTCCAATCTGATTAAAAACATGGCCGCCAGTACAAAACATAGTTTAACATTGGACCGTATGGAAAAATCACATTTTTGTCTTCTCCTCTGAAATGGCTGAAGCAAATTCATCCAAACTTTACCATGTTTACAGGAATGATGAATGGAAAGTCCTTTACAAATATTGCTCATTTCGTTATGATCTGATAAAAAACATGGCTGCAAGCTTGGAACAAATTTTAACATTGGACCGTATGGAAAAATCACATTTTCATCTTCTCCTTTAAAATCTCCCAAGCAAATTCAACCAAACTTTACAGGAATGATGTACTAAAGGTCTTTTACAAAGTTTGCTCATTCCGTTCTGATCAGATGAAAAATATGGCTACCAGCAAGGAACATAGTTTAAAATTGGACATTATGGAAAAATCACATTTTCATCTTCTCCCCTGAAACCGCTGTAGCAAATTTAGACCAACTTAATTGGACTGATGTACTAAAGGTCCTTTACAAAGTTTGCTCATTTTGTTCTTATTTGACAAACAACATGAAGGCCAGCACAGAATGTACATTTTACTTTACATTGGTCTTTATGGGAAATATCACATTTTCATCATCTTATCTGAAACTGTGGAAGCAAATTGTATTGGAATGATGAGAAGAAGGTTCTTTGCAAAGTTTACTCATTTCAATAGGACAAAAAACACAGGTGCTAATAGAGAACATAGCTAAACATTAGACCTCCATTGGTGAAAAACATCATTTTTGGTCATGCATGGCAGAGAAGTATTTTGTCGGGTGAGCAATACAGGCTCAGTCTCTGAGCCTCTAGTTCCATACCAAAATAGGCTAATTTTTAGCTGAGTTGTGAGGAAGTCGAACTCTGCTTATAATTTGATGAATGGTGTCTGGGCATCCGGGCGTCAACTTTTGGTTTCCGCATGATATCTTGAGAACCACATGTCATATCTAAATGAAACTTTGCATAGACATGAGTTATGATTAGAGGAAGATCTCTATTGATTTTGAGGTTTGTGCGACAAAGGTCAAGGTCACAACTTCTAAAAATAGAACAAAAATTTGACTTATCCATTTCTACAATGTTCTACACAATAACTCAAGAACCACATTACACATCCAAATAAACTTGGCATAGACATTAGTTATGATTAGAGGAGGAACCCTATTGATTTTGAGGCTTGTGCAACAAAGGTCAAGTTCACAACTTTTAAAAATGTAACAAAAATTAGACATTTCAATAAAGCCTAAAATCACATGTTCAGTATTATTTGACAACAAAAATAGCTAAAAAAGTTTTATTGTTCATACAAAGTAGTTTTTATATTGCTAGAACATGTAAATTCATTTTATAATTCTAATTATGTTCACCAACTCACTTTTTGGGTGTCAATAACTTAAAAATAAGATATTTACAATTTGTATAAGGAAAAGTCAAAATTTAAAAAAAGGAGGTAATAAAACTAAGGGAAGTAATTAATTTAATGTAAAGAAGTATTCAATATTACCCAAAGTCTTTTGCAATGTCCAGTAAAAATAAAATCTTAGATGAAAAAAAAAAAAAATTGTTTTGTAAATTATTGATTTCAGCAATACATATTGCCTGAATTATAAGGGGAACCCCTGCTCAATTTTTTTTTTTGAATGGTGGTCTGAAATGGGTTGTAATGGATAGTGGAGCTTTCAGTTGCAATGGAAACCAAACCAGAACACTGAATCTTTGAAAAAAAAGTGTTCTGCTACATATTTTCTGTCACAATATAAATTAGATTATAAGGGGAATCCCTGCCAAATTTTTTTTATGAAAGGGGGACTCGGAATGTTTTGATTTCAGCAGTACATATTACCTGGATTATAAGGGGAACCCCTGCCCAATTTTTTGTCTCGCCCGCGACGAAAGGCGCAGAAAGCGAGACATGCGTACAAAGTATGGCGGCTGCGGCGGCGACGTAAATTTTCATGTTAAGTTTTTGTGATTAGCTCATTTTCTCAGTAACTATAATTGTTAGGTCAATGATATTTGGTATATAGGTTG
This sequence comes from Modiolus philippinarum, assembly GCA_002080025.1. Taxonomy (NCBI): domain Eukaryota; kingdom Metazoa; phylum Mollusca; class Bivalvia; order Mytilida; family Modiolidae; genus Modiolus; species Modiolus philippinarum. The sequence goes on from MJUU01064763.1 coordinate 28,199, forward strand.
GTCTTGAGTAGTACATGACAGCCTTCTATATGGTTTTTGTCTGTGACCTCAATTTCATGGTCCATTGAACATGTTAAGTTTTTGTGCTTAGTTAGTTTCTCAGTAACTATAAGTGGTAGGTCAATGATATTTGGTATATTCATGTAAGTTGGTCTTGAGTAGTACATGACAGTCTGTCATATGGCTTTTGTCATTGACCTCAATTTCACGGTCTAGTGAGCATGTTAAGTTTTTGTGATTAGGTCATTTTCTCTGTAACTATAAGTGGCAGGTCAATGATATTTGGTATATATAGGTTCGTCTTAAGTGGTACATGACAGTCTGTCATATGGCTTATGTCCTTGACCTCAATTTCACAGGCTAGTGAGCATGTTAAGTTTTTGTGATTAGTTCATTTTCTCAGTAACTATAAGTGGTAGGTCAATGATATTTGGTATATAGGTTGGTCTTGAGTAGTACATG
>MJUU01064763.1:48506-64895 GCA_002080025.1 Modiolus philippinarum
GAGCTATTGCCATCACTTGGGGTTTGTCGTCCAAAGGGTTGGTCAGCGGGAGCTATTGCCATCACTTGGGGTTTGTCGTCCAAAGGGTTGGTCAGCGGGAGCTATTGCCATCACTTGGGGTTTGTCGTCCAAAGGGTTGGTCAGTGGGAGCTATTGCCATCACTTGGGGTTTGTCGTCCAAAGAGTTGGTCAGTGGGAGCTATTGCCATCACTTGGGGTTTGTCATCCAAAGGGTTGGTCAGTGGGAGCTATTGCCATCACTTGGGGTTTGTCATCCAAAGGGTTGGTCAGTGGGAGCTATTGCCATCACTTGGGGTTTGTCGTCTGTCCTTTGTACGTTCATTAGCTTTTCACATATATTCATCTTCTCCTTTACAAAGATCGCTCATTTCGTTCCAATCTGATAAAAACATGGCCGCCAGCATGAAACATACAACATTGGACCCCATGGGAAAATCATATTTCCATCTTCTCCTCTGAAACCGCTGAAGCAAATTCAACCAAACTTTACAGGAGTGATGTAGGGATGGTCCTTTACAAAGATCGCTCATGTCCCTACAATCCGACAAAAGCATGGCCACCAGCCCAAAACTTGGGTGAAACTTTGAACCCTATATTATAATCACAAATTCTCATCTTCTCCTCAAAAACCATTGATGCAAATTCAATGAAACTTTCCAGGAATGATGTATGGAAGGTCCTGTACAAAAATTGCTCATTAAGTTCCAATCTGAAAAAAAATATGGCCCCTAGTAGCCCGGAACATACATTTTGTAGTTTAACATTGGACCCAATGGGAAAATCACATTTTCATCAACATGATCAACCCCTCTGAAACCAATGAAGGAAATTCAACCAAACTTTACAGGAATGATGAAACGAATGTGCTTTACAAAAATTGCCCATGTCATTTTGATCTAACAAAATTAAAAAAACATGGCTGCCAGGTGGAACATAGTTAAATATATGGGGGCCAATAGGAAAATCATCCTTTAAGTTTCCATCATCTGCTCTAAAGCTATGGTAACAAATTTAACTAATCTGTATTTGAAATGATGTATACCAGGTACTTTGCATAGATTACTCATTTCAATAGGATCTGACAAAAAGCACAGGTCATATCATGTTCAGTATCAATTAAATTTTGACACAATATTCAGTGCAACTTCATTATTGAATCCCAAGTTTAATATTGAAAAATAAAATTCTAATTTTTCTGTATTTTGCCATTAGTTGGACTTAATTTTTTTTCGATCAAATTTTTTTGGTTTGCACCATATCTCAGCACCTACATGTCATTAGACAGATGATGATTGGTAAGCGGTTACATCTTGAGTAGTAACCAACATCCATACCAGAATTAAGTCACCTTGACCTATATTTTCTGCATCAATGAATTTGGCTAAATTTTCACTCTATGTCCATATATCAAAAAAATTGGGGTAAAGAAATTGAATTTTGATGTAGAATTGTTGCATATAGTCTACAGATATGCAATAAGATTTTGGAATTTTATTCCGCTTCCAAATTTGGTAAATTTCCTGAAAATGTCCATGACTAACAATTTTTGAAATTTTTGCATATAATCAATTATTCTATTCATTTTCAGCTCACCTGGCCTGAAGGGCCATGTGAGCTATTGTCATCACTTTGCGTCCGTTGTCTGTCGTCCGTCGTCAGACGTCCGTCGTCTGCCGTCCGTCCGTCAACAATTTCAAAAATCTTCTCCTCTGAAACCGCTGGGCCAAATGTAACCAAACTTGGCCTGAATCATTATAAAGGTATGGCTTCTCAAGGTTATGTTCGATTAGTTGGCCGGTCAAAAAACATGGCCGCCATTGCTAAAAATAGAACATAGGGGTAAATTGCAGTTTTTGGCTAATAACTCGAAAACCGCTACAGATATCAAAAATCTGACATGTAGTAATAGTAATCAGCATGATGAGATCTACCCACTGTGCAATTTTGAAGAAAATCTGAAAACCCATCTCGGAGTTAAAGCCCTTTTTCTGTTAAATTTTTAAAATTTTTGCAATTTTTATTTTTTATTTCAAAAAGTGTAACAGATAGAGGTCAAGTATAAATTGCAAAAATGTCATATCAAGATCTACCCATCCTGAAATTTTGAAGAAAATCCATAAACCCTTGTAGGAGTTATTGCCCTTTTTTCACCAAATTTTTTAAATTTTCTTATTTTTCATCTATTATTTCCAGAACTATAGAAGATAAAGGTTAAGTGTACATTGATGAAATGTTTGCCATGCTGTGGCGACTTCAAAACTGATGTTGAAAATTGTTCCTTGACCACCATTTTCAAAATGGCCTCCAAAAAGGCGGGAAATTTCAACATTGTCTGATTTCAATGGAATTTGGTTTCCAAATAGATCTTGATGTTGCGAGTTCAAAACCGGTGTTGAAAATTGTTCCTTGACCGCCATTTTCAAAATGGCCGTTAAAAAAGGCAGGAAAATTCATCATTGTCCGATTTCAATGAAATTTGGTTTCCAAGTAGATATTGATGTTGCAACTTCAAAACCAAAGTTGGAAATTGTTTCTTGACCGCCATTTTCAAAATGGCCACCAAAAAAAGGCGGGAAAATTCAACATTGTCCGATTTCAATGAAATTTGGTTTCCAAGTAGATATTGATGTTGCAACTTCAAACCGATGTTGAAAATTGTTTGTTAACCGCCATTTTCAAAATGGCCGCCAAAAAAGGCGGGAAAATTCAACATTGTCCAGTTTCAATGACATTTGGTTTCCAAATAGGTCTTGATGTCGCAACTTCAAAACTGATGTTAAAAATTGTTTGTTGACCGCCATATTTAAAATGGCTACACAAAAAGGCGGGAAAATTCAACATTGTCCGATTTCAAAGAAATTTGATTTCCAATTAGATATTGATGTTGCGCCTTCAAAACCGATGTTGAAAATTGTTTGTTGACTGCCATTTACAAAATGACGTCTCGACTTCAAAACTGGTGTGGTAAGTGGTCCTTAGCAAGAACATTTTTTATAAAAAAATCCCAACAAAGAAATATAATAAAACATGATCAGACTTTAAAGACAGTCAAGATATTGGAGGTGTTTGACCTACGAAAGTTTGAGAAACTGAAGAACAACTGTATAACTTACATTGTTACCTTGATTGCAGTAACTGAAAACCAGGTGAGCGATACAGGCTCCTGGGAGCCTCTGGTTTCATATGACGCATAATTCAGAAAAATTAGAATCCAAAAATGGGGTTCCAACTTTGGTAAATTTCCTGAAACTCTCAAAGACCAGCAATTTTTTGGAATTCTTGTTAGAAACCATGCTTTTTGGATGCATTTTAGTCCAGACAAATGTTTCCAATGGTAAGATTTAAAAAAAATGTTGATTCCAATTTTGGTAAATTTCCTGAAACTCTCAAAGACAAGCAATTTTTGGGAATCCTTGTAAGCAACCATACTTTTTTGATAATTTTTGCCAAAGCAAATATTTTAAATGGTTAGATTTCAAAAAAATTTTTGATTTCAATTTTTGTGAATTCCCTTATACTCTCAAAGACCAGTTATTTGTTTGAATTCTCCTTAGCAACCACATCTTAATAAAGGCCAAATTTTAATGACAATGGAGTGAGCAGGCGAGACACCAGGTTCCGCAGAACCTTTACGAATTATTTGGACATGCATGGCATAGAAGCATTTTGTCAGGTGAGCGATACAGGCTCAGTTTCTGAGCCTCTATTTAGACCTTTCCTGTAAATAAAAATAAATGCTAAGAACTAGAGATTTGTGCTGCAGGTCTTGAAGTAAGGGATATATGACAGCACACCCCTCACCAAAACCTAACTTTTTCTGACTGTTGGCTTTCCATGGGTACTAAACAGGGACCTGCATCCTCCAGGATTGTAGATTATCAGCTCTTTTGTTGTTGTTGTTGTTTAGCCACAGTACCCTTCTGTCTATGAAGTTTCATACTTTGTTAACTTTAATTTCTAAGGTATAGAACACTGTGCCAGTGTTGGGGTCATAAAAAGTAACTTCAGGGTCCAAGACGGCTGGAAAGTATTAAAATTTTGGGCCAAGAAAATTTTTTTTACCTGTCAACCATTCATCTTCAGGTGTTTTGTAACTTAAAATGTTTTAACCCCCGACATGCCCGAGTTTTACTGAAATTGTGCACTGTGTAGGGAGCAACCATTTGATTTTTATGGGGGGGGGGGGGGGNAAGGAAGGAATTCCCCCCAAAAAAATCCAGGATAAAAAATTTGGTAAAAAAATAATCAGGACAGGAGAAAGCTGAAAAAAAAAGCCATGATGACATATATTTAGCAAAATTCCAGGCTTGGACCAAAAAAAAAACGAACAACAGGATTGCTTCCAGTGAAAAAAAAAATTGTCAGGCTCAAATATTGCATGAAAAAAAATATCCAGGCCCAGGGTAGACGTTCTGTCCTTGACCGATTATGCCTCCAATAAAATTCAAATGGTTGCTCCCTTATTCAAGATGGAAACTACTGATACAAATTAAGGGAAGAAATGTTGTCAATTGTTTTTCATTTCTTTAAACTAAACCAGGATTATTTCAAATTGATCACATAATTCTGACCATGGAATAGTTATTGTCTTGACAGTGAAGGACTTGTAAATTTTCTTTGCTCTGAAACATCTGATATTAATATGGAAGGAATTAAAGGTCTCCCAAATTTTTAGCAATTCTTATATGATTGTATTAAGTAGTGTTTGCTCTGAGGAAAATCTGAATCAGTTTTATAGTCTCATGCAAGTTATACCCTGTTCACACTCACATTTAATTTGGCATTGTAAACTGATTTGGTTGTTTAAACAGTTTTCGTTTAGATTGAATTGGGATTTAAATGCGATTTAAGGAATCCTATGTCAAACCTACTCTGATCTGGAGGTAGCTTTAAATCAGATTTATGTTTTGTAGTCTGAATGCAAAAGTGTTGTGACAATGCATTAAGAATTAAATGCACAGTGAATGGAATAAATTTTTTAGCTCACCTGGCCTAAAAGGCCATGTGAGCTTTTGCCATCACTTGGCGTCCGTCGACGTCCGTCGTCCGTCCGTAAACTTTTTACATTTTGACTATCCCCTCAGAAACCACTGGACCAATTCGAACCAAACTTTACAGGAATGATGTATGGAAGGTCCTTTACTTAGTTTGCCGAAATTTTTCCGATCTGCCAAAAAACATGGCCACCAGCGCTGAATTTAGGTTTAACATTGGACCCTATGGGAAAAAGCATATATTTGCTATCTCCTCTGAAACAACTGAAGCAAATTGAACCAAACTTTACAGGAATGATGTATGGAAGGTCCTTTACTTAGTTTGCCAAAAATTTTCTGATCCGCCAAAAAACATGGCCGCCAGCGCTGAATTTAGGTTTAACATTGGAGCCTATGGGAAAAAGCATATATTTGCTATCTCCTCTGAAGCTACTGAAGCAAATTGAACCAAACTTTACAGGAATGATGTATGAAAGGTCATTTACTAAATTTGCAGAAATTTTTCCGATCCGCCAAAAAACATGGCCGCCAGTGCTGAACTTAGGTTTAACATTGGACCCTATTCGAAAAAGCATATATTTGCTATCTCCTCTGAAGCTACTGAAGCAACTGGAACCAAACTTTACATGAATGATATATGGAAGGTCCTTTACTTAGTTTGCCGAAATTTTTCTGAGCCGCCAAAAAACATGGCCGCCAGCGCTGAACTTAGATTAACATTGGACCCTATGGGGAAAAGCATATATTTTCTATCACCTCTGAAGCTACTGAAGCAACTGGAACCAAACTTTACATGAATGATGTATTGAAGGTCCTTTAATTAGTTTGCCGAAATTTTTCTGATCCGCCAAAAAACATGGCCGCCAGCGCTGAACTTAGGTTTAACATTGGACCCTATGGGAAAAAGCATATATTTGCTATCTCCTCTGAAGCTACTGAAGCAAATTGAACCAAACTTTACAGGAATGATGTATGGAAGGTCCTTTACTTAGTTTGCTGAAATTTTTTTCTGATCCGCCAAAAAACATGGCTGCCAGTGCTGAACTTAGGTTCAACATTGGAGCCTATGGGAAAAAGCATATATTTGCTATCTCCTCTGAAGCTACTGAAGCAAATTGAACCAAACTTTACAGGAATGATGTATGGACGGTCCTTTACTTAGTTTTCTGAAATTTTTCCGATCCACCAAAAATCATAGACGCCAGCGCTGAACTTAGGTTTAACATTGGAGCCTATGGGAAAAAGCATATATTTGCTATCTCCTCTGAAGCTACTGAAGCAACTGGAACCAAACTTTACATGAATGATGTATGAGGTCAAGTGTATGAATGATGTATGAAAAGTCCTTTATATTAGATTGCCGAAATTTTTCTGATCCGCAAAAAAATGTGGCCACCAAGCTTAGGTTTAACATTGGACCCTATGGGAAAATACACATTTTGACTATATCTATTGAAATGACTTGAGAAGATTAAACAAAACATTACAGCAATGATGTATGGAAGGTCCTTCACTTAGATTGCTGCCAAGTACAGTTCCTCAGATATAATTATCTGCTGAAACCAGAAAGCCAGGTGAGTGATACAGGCGCAGCCTTCTGAGCCTCTAGTTTTGTTTCAATACTCGCAGAAAAATGGCAGAATGTGGTTTATTTTGGTCAATCTATCAAACAACAAGCTGGATTGAAATCTTCAAGTTTTCGTCGTCTCTTCCCTGTGTTTAAGAGATGAAAGAAAACAATACCACTTGCCTAACATAGCTAAATGTAACTTTGAAATCCGATTTCAGATCACCTATTTTTATGCCCCCGCGACGAAAAGTTGGGGGGCATATTGTTTTACCCATGTCCGTCCGTCCCTCCGTCCGTACCAATGAAAAACACAACTATTCATGTTTTTTTAGAAAGTTTGCAAACAAATTCCAACTACTTCAAAGGAATCTAACTTACAATAAGTAGATGTGCACACACATATCTTTTGGAATATTCAAAATGGCCGCCGTTGCCATGGAAACTGAAAAAAGGCGGGAAAATTCAAAGTGCTTCAAATTTGATGAAACTTTACAAGAAGGATGCCTAGCACCCACTGAAATGATTTTTGGTCTCAGAATTTTCAAAATGGCTGCCGTTGCTATGGAAACTGGAAAAAGGCGGGAAAATTCAAAGTGCCTCAAGATGGATGAAACTTCACAGGAAGATTACCTAGCACCCATAGAATTGATTTTCGGGCTCAGAACTTCCCTTTTATGTATTTTGGAAAAAGGAGAGGCATATCATTGTGTCCATACTTGTACTGTGTCAACACACGCTTAAATTTGCACTTTCCCTATTGATTCAGGGTTCAATGAGCGGGGCATGATTGGTTGCCATTTGGCGACAGCTCTAGTTTTGCAATATGTTAATTGTGTGTGTGAACAGAAAGTGGTTTCAATTTTGATGTGTAAAAAAATAAAAATATAAATTGGAATCGGTAAAATCTGATTTCACATCCCAATTGAGTGTGAACACAGTATAATTAAATTGAAATGTAGATTTTGGAGGGCCTGTTCAGAAAGTTGTTAAGTGTGTGTTCCCTAATTGTCAAGTGAAGTGTTGCTATACATGTATATTGTTTTTAGCTCACCTGGCCCGAAGGGCCATGTGAGCTATTGTCATCACTTTGTGTCCGTCGTCCATCGTCCGTCCGTCAACAATTTCAAAAATCTTCTCCTCTGAAACCTTGAAAATTGTTCCTTGACCACCATTTTCAAAATGGCCGCCAAAAAAGGTGGGACAATTCAACATGGTCCGATTTCAATGGAATTTGGTTTCCAAATAGATCTTGATGTTGCGAGTTCAAAACCGGTGTTGAAAATTGTTCTTTGACTGCCATTTTCAAAATGGCCGCCAAAAAAGGCTGGAAAATTCGGCATTGTCCAATTTCAATGAAATTTGGTTTCCAAGTAGATATTGATGTTGCAACTTCAAAACCAAAGTTGGAAATTGTTTCTTGACTGCCATTTTCAAAATGGCCACCAAAAAAGGCGGGAAAATTCAACATCGCCCGATTTCAATGACATTTGGTTTCCAAATAGATCTTGATGTTGCGAGTTCAAAACCGTTGTTGAAAATTGTTCCTTGACTGCCATTTTTAAAATGGCCACCAAAAAAGGCGGGAAAATTCAACATTGTCCGATTTCAATGAAATTTGGTTTCCAAGTAGATATTGATGTTGCGACTTCAAACCGATGTTGAAAATTGTTTGTTGACCGCCATTTTCAAAATGGCCGCCAAAAAAGACGGGAAAATTCAACATTGTCCAGTTTCAATGACATTTGGTTTCCAAATAGGTCTTGATGTCACAACTTCTAAACTGATGTTAAAAATTGTTTGTTGACCGCCATATTTAAAATGGCTACACAAAAAGGCGGGAAAATTCAACATTGTCCGATTTCAAAGAAATTTGATTTCCAAATAGATATTGATGTTGCGCCTTCAAAACCAATGTTGAAAATTGTTTGTTGACTGCCATTTACAAAATGATGTCTCGACTTCAAAACTGGTGTGGAAAGTGGTCCTAAGCAAGAACGTTTTTTATAAAAAAAATCCCAACAAAGAAATATAATAAAACATGATCAGACTTTAAAAACAGTTTAAGATATTGGAGGTGTTCGACCTACGAAAGTTTGAGAAACTGAAGATCAACTGTATAACTTACATTGTTACCTTGATTGTGGTAACTGAAAACCAGGTGAGCGATACAGGCTCCTGGAAACCTCTGCTTTATTTTGGCCTGTATGAATTTTAAATATTGAAATTTTTTTGTTCTGCGAAAAAACATGGCGGCCAGTGCAGAACATACATTTACATGGGACCCTATGGGAAAAGCATATACAGTCAAACCTGGTTTAAGAGGTCACCCAGGGGAAGAGAAAAAATCGGCCACATAAGACAGGTGGCTGCTAAATCAAGGTTCAAATTAACTGAATTAAAAGGAAATGGGAAATAAATTGTGGCTGTTAAAACAAGGTTATTGCTTAATCAATGTGACCGCATGGGCAGGTTCGACTGTATTTGCTATCTCCTATGAAGCTACTTAAGCAAATTGAACCAAACTTTACAGGAATGATGTATGGAAGGTCCTTTAATTAGTTTGCCGAAATTTTTTCGATCCGCGAAAAAAAATGGCCGTCAATGCAGAACATAGTTTAACATGGGACCCTAATGGAAAAAGCAAATATTTGCTATCTCCTCTGAAGTTATTGAAGCAAATGGAACCAAACTTTACAGGAATGATGTATGAAAGGTCCTTTACTTATTGTTTGTCGAAATTTTTTCGATCCGCAAAAAAACATGGCCGCCAGCGCAGAACATAGTGTAACATGGAACCTTATGTGAAAAGCATATATTGACTATCTCCTCTGGAGCTACTGAAGCAAATTGAACCAAACTTAATAGGAATGATTTATGGAAGGTCCTTTACCTAGTTTGCTGAAATTTTTTTTGATCTGTGAAAAAATGGCCGCCAGCGCAGAACATAGTTTAACATGTGACCCTATGGGAAAAGCATATATTTTCTATCTCCTCTGAAGCTACTGAAGCAAATTGAACCAAACTCTACAGGAATAATGTATGGAAGGTCTTTTGTGTATAGATTGCCGAAATTATTCCGATTCCCTTAAAAATATGGCTGCCAGTGCAGAACATAGTTTAACATTGGAGCCAGGAATGAGAGAACCATCCTTAAAATCATCATCTCTGAAATGTATAGAAGGTCCTTTTCAAAAATTATTCATTTCAATAGGATCAGACAAAAAACATGGGTGCTAATGAAGAATATAGCTAAACATTTGACCCCATGGGTAAGAAAACATCTTTTTTAGTCATGTATGGCGTAGCAGCCAGGTGAGCGATACAGGCTCAGGCTCAGTCTCTGAGCCTCTAGTTGATGTAAGAATTTCTCTTTCTGGTTTTGTTTTTTTGTTCAAATGTATGTCAGTATATTGAATTGCATTCATTTTATGTAAGTTCATCAAAGATGCGGGTCCATTCTTTGAAAGCTTTTATTATTAAATAAACATATAGTACTATGAGGGTGGTTCATGGGGATGTGATGAATAGATTTCATTTCATGAGGAACCAGAAATTTGGATTTTGCTTGCACATGCGTACAATGCATCCAATGCATCTTAACCAGTTTTCTTGAAATAGGGCAAATATTTACAACTCACAAGCTCATTTAAAATGAAAAATTTCAACATACTGTTCAAGAATAGCTCTGTTTGATCCTCTATCATTTGAAAAGCCAGTACTGGTTCATGTTTAGCACTTTAGGTTTGATACTGAAATTAAAGAATATGTACAGACCTGTAAAGTTTCACGCTTTTGGCGTGTGTCACACTTTCAGGCCCCAAATTACACTCTCACGCTCACCCTTTTCAATGTCATGCTTTTGTAATTTTTAAGAAAAAAATATATTTCAAATAGAAAAATGATCTTTTCATAATTGAAAAACGAGACATTTGATGTTTTTTGCACATTCCTGATTGACAACAACTTATTGACCTTTTCGATAAGTGTAACAAAATTTTCAATGGACGTCACAGAAATGAAAAAAAATTCTATATTTTCCTTTTTTTGTGACAAACATTTGATCTAAAATTGCTTGCTATGACCATCTGAAAAGCTCTCAGAATGCACCATTTTGTGTCTTCGAAATTATTTTTGGGGCAAACCCCCAGACCCTTTGTTGCATTCTGGGAACCCCTTACCCCCTTGACAGCTCTGTTTGTATCATACCATGAAACTAATAAAACAAGTTTGAGCCGATTGCATTTGATGTTTGCACTGAAAAACTACAGTAAATATAAGATGACATAACTATATTTATACTGTACTTATAAAGTGCATTTAACTGTGAGTTGTTGATAGTTAGTTCTTATCGTCATTTGCTATGAAATCAAATTAAATCCAAAATATCATGTAGGGGTTTACTTTAGACTTACATGTATAATGAATTCCCATAAAACTTAGTATTTGCTTAGCTTATGTGGTTTCAAAGATCTTTCAGGTTACGTTGGGACAAATTTGAAAATTTCCTTTACCCCCTGCAAAATATGACCATGGTTATCCATAGATGGCATTGGTCAACCATGGTTATAGCCATTATTGACTATGGAACACCATGTTTTACCATGGATTGGATCGAACCATGGTTAACCTGGCATATTCAGCCATGGGTAACCATAGTCAGTGGCAGTGGTTAACCGTGGTTGCCAGTCAATAAAAAGTAAACCAGTAAATGACTCCATGCATTGACTATGACAAAAGAGTAACCATAAACATCATAGTGATTTAGATATAAGAATTGCACCATCCACAATTTTTAGTTCGCCTCAACGAAGTTGAGGGGGACTATTGGAGTACCCCCGGTGTCCTCGTCTATGTCCGCGTCCACATTTGGGTGTATATCTCGGCAACTATGCATTGTAGGGTCATCAAACTTTACATGCAGGTGCATCTTGGGTTGACTCACAGCCTCCGAGAAAATTAATCCTCTTTGACCTATATTTTCCACTTTAATGACTTACATTCAAGTTTAGGTCCGAGTTCAGATCTCAGTCACTATGCATGGTAGGATCATGTTACCTTGCATATGCATGTATCTCTGATGGTAGGTCAGCATCCAGTCAAAATTAGGTCACTTTGACCTATATTTTCCGCATGAATGACTAACATTCAAGTTTATGTCCAAGATCAGATCCAAGTAACTATATACATGGTAGGATCATGTAACCTTGCATGTGCATGTATCTCTAATGGTAGGTCAGCATCCATGCAAAATTAGGTCACTTTGACCTATATTTTCTGCTTGAATGACTTACATTCAAGTTTATGTCCGATTTCATTTCTCAGTCACTAAATATGTTAGGATCATGTAACCTTGCATATGCATGCATCTCTGATGGTAGTTCTGCATCAAGGCAAAATTAGGTCACTTTGACCTATATTTTCCGCTTGATTGACTTACATTCAAGTTTACGTCTGAGTTCATTTCTCAGTCACTATACATGATAGGATCATTTAACCTTGCATATGCATGCATCTGTGTTGATAGGTCAGCATCCAGGCAAAATTAGGCTACTTTGATCTATATTTTCCACTTGAATTACTTGCATTCAAGTTTACGTCCGAGTTCAGATCTCAGTCTCTATACATGGTAGGATCATGTAACCTTGCATATGCATGCATCTCTGATGGTAGGTCAACATCCAGGCAAAATTAGGTCACTTAAAACTATATTTTTCGCTTGATTGACTTGCATCCAAGTTTACTAAAGAGTTTAGATCTTGGTCACTATACAGGTTAGGAACATGTAAACTTGCTTATGCATGCATCTGTGAATTCAATTCTGAAACACAAATATATACCAAATGTATGCACAAATGAAGAGTTCAAACTGATTACATGTACTACTTCAAGAAGTGAAGTGATGGATCCAAGTGATGACTATGAACCACAGAACCTGACACAAAATGGATAGTTTTGCACTGGTTTGAAAACCAGAAAATGAGTCCACTATATTAAATCACCTTTTTAAGTTCACCTTTACAGTCAAAGTCAAATTTCTACTCTGTCATGGTTACATGTATAACATAATAAGTACATTAGAAATATCTAAGTTCTAACCTTAGGGTTAAAAACATTACTGGACAATATGTAAATAAGGTAATGAGATTTTATCTAAACTGAACATTTATATTTTATTTTTCTTCATTTAAGAAGCCAATAGGCCGAAGGTTTTTGCTGACAAAAACATGGAGGACTGATAAGATTTGCTATAATGTTGAGTTCAAAGTATAGCACAAATGTGATAAAAGGGTATCTTTGACTGAAAACTTTTGATTTTTGTCAGTACAAATATCTGACCCGACTAATTATTGGGATCTTGTCCCTTGTAAATTTACTCCATATCCCTTTATTTTTCATTGAAAAAAATAACAGACTCAAATTTAACCCCCAAAAAATTAAAGAAACAGGCTTTGAAGATTCTTGATGAAAACTCCATAAGTTAAAGTTGGATTCAAATGTATCTAATACAATTTAGTATCAGGGAGAAAAAAATCCCCTTTTGATTTTGCAGATTATAGGTTAGGGTCAAGGTCTCAGTGACCTAAAATAGATTAAAAATTTCAGAAAAATATGGTGTCTTTACTTTCTTGGTGTTAACTCTTAAAATTTAACATCTGATTTAGATAGATTTTTGGATATACAAATGTAGACCCCAATTTTTTAGCTCACCTGGCTAATGCCAGGGTGAGCTAAAGTTTGCCATCACTTTGCATCTGTCCGTCCGGCCTAAACTTTTCATTTAAAGATCTTCTCCTCTGAAACTACTGGGCCAATTGGAACCCCACTTGGCCACAATAGTCCTTGGGTGGTCCCTTGCAAAAAAAGTGGTATCAGGTTCATGCTATACTGGTATATATCCAACATGGCCACCAGTGGGGAAGATAGTTCTAACATTGTACCCTAAGGGAAAACTCTTCTCCTCTGAAACTACTCTACCAATTGGGACCAAACTTTGCTACACTAGTCCGTTGGAGGTCTTTTGCAAAAAAAGGTGTTTTTCAGGTCAGCGCTATATCCAAGATGGCCGCTAGTGGTAAACATAGTTTTAATATTGGACCCTATGGGATAACATGTTCAAAGATCTTCTTCTCTGAAACCACTGAGAGAATTGGAACCATTCACACATGGCAACAATAGTTCTTGGATGGTACCCTGCAAAAAGGTTGTTTTTCAAGTTTGTGCTATACCCAACATGGCTGCCAGTGGAGAACATAGTTCTAATATTGGACCCTATATATGGGAAAACACAGTCAAAGATCTTCTTCTCTGAAACTACTGGGCAAATTGGAACCAAATTTGGCCACAATAGTCCTTGGGTGGTTCCTCACAAGAAAATGTTTTTCATGTCCACCCTATATACTAGATGGCTGCCAGTGGGAAACATAGTTTTAACATTGGACCCTGGGGGAAAACATGTTCAAAGCTCTTCTTCTCTGAAACTAATGAGCCAATTGGAACCAAACTAGGCCACAATAGTCCTTGGATGGTCCCTTGCAGAAAAGGTGTTTTTCAGGTTTGTGCTATATCCAACATGGCCGCAAGAGGAACATAGTTTAAACATTGGACCTTACGGGAGAATAAATTAAGATTCTCTGCTCTTCTCCTTCTGGGCCAGTTGAAACCAAACTTGGCTACTATAGTCCCTGGGTGGTCCTTTGCAAAAAGGTGTTTTCAGATGTCCATATCCAACATGGCCACCAGTGGGGAATATTGTTTTAACATTGGACTTTTTGGGAAAACATATTCAAAGATCTTCTCCTCTGAAACTACTGAGCCAATGGAATCAAATTTTGTCAAAATAGTTTTTGTATGGCCCCTGGAAAGTAAAAAGTATTTTTCAGGTTCACACTTTACCCAAGATAGCAGTGAACATAGTTTAACATTGGACCCTATGGGAAACACTAACAGAGGTTCTCCCCTAAAACTACTTGGGCATATTGGGACTATAGTTTTACAACGGGCTCTTTACATAAAAATCTATGTTAATCAAGGGCCAGGTGAGCAATAAAGGCTCTTGAGAGCCTCTAGGTCAAAGGTTAATAGCAAGGTCACAGAGACCAATTATGGATTGAAAATTTTTGAAATTTTTTTTTACAAACTAGATGATAATTCAAGAAGGGAAATCAGCGGCCGGGCAGGCGGGCAATTCAAATGAAGGATACAATGTTGAACACCTACAAGGTGGACAGACACACGAACAGATGTATGGAGGGAAGCCTGGCATTACCATATTCTCACACAGCTTTAATTGTGGTGTGGATTTGGGATGGTTCCTTTGATAAGAAGAATTTGGTGTTAAAGCTCATGCATTTGCTTGACTAAGTTGTCTCACTGGGGAGGGGGGGGGGGGATTGTTATAGTAGATTTGTTTACTACAATAAATAAATGCAAGAAAAGTGAATGAGAGATGATTAGGGTCTTTCATGACCTCAGAATTTTAATAATATATGAATAGGATACAAATTTGTTCAAATTATATGATCATCTTAAACTCCATAAGTGATAATCTTGTCAGGCACTCAAGTATAATTTGAAATGTAGGTCACTTCTAAAATAGACAAAATTACTAAAATGATTAGGGATGAGTAAAATTTGATGAATTTGAAAAGTTTGGGCATTTTTTCCACTATATTGTATTACTATAGGCACATGTTGTTTTAGCTGCTTGGTATCGCCTTTCATACACATCCAATTTGAATATATACTTGAAAGAGAAAAGAGTACCTATAATCATGATAATTTAAATATCTTGATCTTAATGGACCATACATTTTGAAATTTCAAATAAAGGGCAATAAGTTTATTTTTGAAATTTCTAATAATGAGATAAGTACATATCTTTGAGAACTTCATTATGAAATAAAATGCAGCAAAACTTCAATTTTGATATGATTTTTTTGTTTCTTTATGTTTTGCTTCAGTTATAATTCATATTTTACAAATGTAGTGATGAAATTTGACCCCGACCGAATTATTGTGAAGTTCATTGATGTCCTTAAGGTGTGTGTAAGATATCTAAGACAGGTGAGAAAATTTGTGCTCACGTTTTTGTAGTAGGTAAACAAGCAGTGTGGAAAAATATGTTTTTCTTTTGAAAAAGACTTATTTTGAGACTTGGTTAAAAGCTTGTTTACACCATTGGAATATACATAACATTTACTTAAATGTCAAATTGAATGATTAGTTATAGTTTTAGATTATCTATATCCCCAAGGTGAGTGACACTGTGGTGTAATATCATGTCAATTTCAATTCAACCTACTATAAATTCACCATATGTACCAGGTGGATTTACTATATGTTGGACATTTTATTCAAAATCTGTTTGGACTAGTAGTTGATAGTGAATACTATAGTATATAAAAAGCTAAGACAGTTTTGAAAGACATTGACAGAGATGCATTCAGGACGTACTAGTGTGTCCGGTGTGACAGGTATTCCAGAGGCTGTGGAGGTTCCACTCTCGACTGTAGTGATGACGGAACCATCAACATATTACTATAGCTACTATCCCTTCTATCCAATATATACGATGTCGCAGGATAGTCATGTGTATAATGTCTACCGTACATGGCCAGCTGCTGTACCAAATAGGAGCAAAATATGGTATTTATGTCTTACTTGTGTACTAAAAAGTGGAAGTTAATTTTATGTACTTGTAGGTTCACAATTTTGAAACTGCAGTGATAGGTCCAAGGGGGGTGGGGGGGTGGGGGTGGGGGTGGGGGGTGTTGGTGGGCCGTGCCCCCCCCCCCCCCCCCAGGT
>MJUU01064763.1:73504-91678 GCA_002080025.1 Modiolus philippinarum
CAAATTTAGGTCACTGTGACCTTGACTTTGACCTTTGACCTTTAAGATAGTAAAACCATGTGCATTTCGTGTCCGGAGCAGAACTTTTGTACCGTAGAACCTAGTATTATCAAACTTTGTGTGTGGATGCATCATGGGAAGACGATGTGTTGTGTACCAAATTTAGGTCACTGTGACCTTGACTTTGACCTTTGACATTTATGATAGTAAAACCATGTGCATTTGGTGTCCGTAGCAGAACTTTTGTAGGGTAGCACCTAGGATAATCAAACTTGGTGTGTGGAATCATCATGGGAAGATGATGTTTCATGTATCAAATTTAGGTCACTGTGACCTTGACTTTGACCTTTATGATAGTAAAACCATGTGCATTTGTGTCCGGAGCAGAACTTATATACCGTAGCACCTAGGATAATCAAACTTGGTGTGTGGATGCATCATGGGAAGACATGTGTCGCATATCAAATTTAGGTCACTGTGACCTTGACTTTGACCTTTATGATAGTAAAACTATGTGCATTTCGTGTCAGGAGTAGAACTTTTGTACCGTAGCTCCTAGGATTATCAGACTTGCTGTGTGGATGCATCATGGGAAGGTGATGTGTCACATAACAAATTTAGGTCACTGTGACCTTAACTTTGACCTTTGACCTTAATGATAGTAAATCATCTTTGTATCCACCGAATTATATATTATTTAATGTATTACCCTTTAAATGATGTACCAGATATGAACTGATTGGAATAAAACCTGGAACTTCAGTCCTGACAGGCTTTATTTCTGTTAGATTTACTTTCCAATTACCATGTGGCTGAAGGTCAAATTTCAAAATGACATGCCTTGGTACTCAAATGCAGTTGAGGGAGGTATTAGTCTGGCTTTGCCGACAGGTCTAGTTTCAATTGGATCTGACAAAAACATGGCTGCCAGTCAGTGGAGAATTACATAGTTTAACATTAGACATAATGGAAAAAACATCATTTTTAGTTGTTAGGTTTAGAAGCATATTGTCATATGAGTGATACAGGCTCAGTTAATGAGCCTCTAGTTCTTGCCTGACCAAGTGTCCTGCAAAGTTTCTTGAATTTTCTATTTGTCTGGATATGGCATAATCATTTTACTTCACAATGGGTAGATGTTTAGTGTTGATAAATGTTCTATCTTCTACCAACTTTTTCGTAAGATTTTCCTGAGTCATGAATCTTCCAGAATATGGATGGCAATGGCAGACATCTTTGAGTTTTGATAATTATACTCGGCTGTGCTTGTGCAATCTAATGTTCTTATAGAAAAAAGAAGGGAAACGGGGAATGTGTCAAAGAGACAACGACCCAAAGGGGAGTAATAACAACTCAAAGCCACCATAAGTATGTATTCTTAATAACAAAAATCCAACTATAAAACCCATTTCTAGAAATTTCGTCAGTTTTTAAATTTCTATATATATGCCATTGTATTGAAGGGTATACTGAAAAATGTTCTGATATCACATAATTGAACCTTCTGTATATCCTCAAGTCCCTTAGGTTTCTGTCATTCATGTATTTTTTATTGGAGACTTAAATCCTGAAGGTGTAACACAACTAATTCGGAACCCAGTCAGGTACATATGTGAATATAGTCCTTATTTGAGACAACATAGTTCCAAGGAAGTGTCAATAGTGTTGTAGATTAAAAAGGTTGACTAGTCATTATGAATTAAATTGAAAAAGCATTCAATAGAGATTCTTTTCAGCCTAAATTTAAGCTATTTTGTTGAAAATTAAAGATTTTATCAAAGTTGAAAGCGGAGGTATTTTTCCCATGAAAACAAGGACAGGAAGTACCTATCCCTAGGTTGTGACCTTCTGGGAACCAGTTTTTTCTTGTATTACAGTTAAGGTCGGTTGATTTTTTTTCATGAGGGTTTACCGAAAGATGTGTGTTTCAGATGAGACATGTGTCATTTTGTTTGAACTTCAGATACAAATTCTAGGAATGCAGAAACACGTGCAATTCAACATGGGAGGCAATGGGAGACAGAATTAGTTGTGTTACACCTGAAACTGAAAATGAAAGGTTACCTGTCTGTTAGAAGGGAAGTAATACAGTTGGTATAAAAATGAAATACCGGTATGCAAGAATTGTCTTTCTTATGCTGTACACCATCACTGTCCATGATACAACTTGTAAGATACCGATAGATGTTTTGTCCTTGACATGTACTATTGTTGGACAATTTACTTGTATTATTTATTATATTGTATTTTGGGAGAATGGTGGATGGTGACTGCAGCTTGATTGTGCAGATGGGTGCAAAAAAAAAAAAATCTTTGAAAATTGACAAGTTTAGATATCTTAGCTACATCACAATGCTTCCCATAAACCAGGGTATCTTTAAAAATGTGATGTAAACTTTAGTACAGACTCAGGGTCAGTTAAGGAAGATCAAAGAATTTAGTTACAACAGCTTTGTTTTGGAACCCAGTTTTTGTCCTAATTAATAAGGGCCCCCCTTTTCAAATTTTCTAAGTGCCCAGGAGGAATATGGTAAATGACAGAAATCCTTATATATTTCAGTGCAGGAAACATTGAGCACATGCCTGTGTCAATGAGATTTTTGCATGAAAAGGTGACAATTTTATATACTATCAACTTATAAAAAAATCTCATTGGCACAAGCATAAGCTCTATGCTTCCTGTGCCAAAACATGGCATAAAATTGACAAAAATATTTCAATTTTCGGTAAATCTAGAAGGTACATGAAATTTGTGACGTCAAAATCAGGATTTGATGACTTAACTGCACCCATTTACTTGAGTTTTGATTTTAGCAATATATCAACTGTGATATTCCTTTTAAAGTTAACAGGAAAACTAAGTTTGAAAATATAGCTATATCTTGGGCCAAATATGCCTTTTATCTTACATACTCCTTAATGTCACTTCTTTCATTTGTATATGCCATTGTACTGAAGGGTATATGGAAAATTCCACCTATATTGCATTCTGTATATCCTTAAGTCCACTTATTGACAAATACATGTACCTAATGTTTGTAGTCATAGGCCTTTAAAGGTTTGAATGTCTGTCATTCATGTAATTATACCCCCCGCAAACAAAGTTTGGGGGGTATATAGGAATCACCTTGTCTATCCGTCCATCTGTCTGTCCGTCCGTCCGTCTGTCCGTCCATGTACCTCGTCAGCGCATGTTCTCAACGTGAAATGTTACACAGTTGTATTACACCACCTGAAGATGTGCATGAAGTCATATGGTTGCTGCAGGTAAATTTTAAAGGGGAGATAATTTGTCTTTGAATATTTTCTGAAAAAGGGGGGAGACCGACCTTGTCAGCGCATGTTCTCCTAAACGACTGCTTGGATTTTCATGAAATGTTACACAGTTGTAGTACACAATCTGCAGATATGTATGAAGTCATATGGTTGCTGCCGGAAATTTTTAAGGGGAGATAATTTGTTTTTGAATTTTCTCGAAAAGGGGGGAGGACGAAGCTTGTCAGCGCATGTTTTCCTAAATGGCTGCTTTGATTTTGACAAAATGTTACCCAGTTGTAGTACACCACCTGAAGATGTGCATGAGGTAAAATGGATGCTTTCTGAAATTTGGAAGGGGAGATAATTTGTCTTAGAATATTTTCTCAAAAAGGGGGGAGGACAAACCTTGTCAGCACATGTTCTCCTAAACAGCTGCTTGGATTTTGATGAAATGTTACACAGCTGTAGTACACCTTCTGAAGATGTGCATGAAGTAATATGGTTGCTTTCTGATGTTTTGAAGATGAGATAATTCGTCTTTGAATATTTTCTGGCAAAAGGGGAGGACGAAGCTTGTCCGCGCATGTTCTCCTAAACAGACTTTTGGATTTCGATGAAATGTTACACAGTTGTAGTACACTGCCTGAAGATGTGCATGAAGTATTATGGTTGCTGCTTGAAATTTTTAAGGGGAGATAATTCATCTTTTAATATCTTTTGGTAAAAGGGGGGGACAAACTTTGTTAGTGCATGTTCTCTTAAACCGGTATTTGGATTTTGATGAAATGTTACACAGTTGTAGCAAACCTGAACATATGGTTCCTGTCCGAAATTTTTAAGAGAAGATAATTCTTCTTTGAATAATTTCTGGAAAAAAGAGGGAAGGTATATCAATGTGTTCATACTTGTATTATGTCCACATTTGTACTGTGTATTGTGTCAACATACACTTAAGTTTACACTTGCCATATTGATTCAGGGTTCAATAAGCAGGGGGTATAACTGGCTGCAATTCGGCAGCAGCTCTAGTTTTTATTGGGTTCTTTTAAACCCTGAAACTGAAAAGATAAGGTTACCGAGGTAGTTTTGAAATTGAAACCAAAGTTGGAGGGTTTTCTGTTAGAAGAATAAAACAAAATATGCAAGAATTGTCTTTCTTATGCTGCACATACCATCACTGTCAATGATGCAACTAGTGAATTGTGGCTTACATTGCACCATTGTCATGGCTTACATTGCACTATTGTCATGGCTTACATTGCACTATTGTCAAACAATTTACATGAATTATTTATTATATTATAAGTGTTACTGTGTGAAATGGTGAATGGTTACTGCAGCCTGGTTGTGCAGATGGGCCCCAAAAAAATCTTTGAAAATTGCAAGATTTAGATATCTAGAGTTGTGTCTGGACCAAAAAAAAAATTACGTGTGATGAAAACATTACATAAATGTACTATCATATCATACAACTAAAACCTTTTTTGTACTATCTTACTGTTCATTTATTGTATAAAGTCAGTATTGTCCACTTGCATGTACAATCCAGTGGAATTTTTCATACAAGTGAAATATATTCTGATCAATTCCTTTCATAATTTATATTATTTTAAAAATGCCTAGAAATTTAAATATGCAATTGTTAAATGACTGATTTATTCTTATTGATGATCATTGTATTCATGATTGTTTAAAATGACAATGTTCATCTCCCTTCATAGATAGAGAAAATTTTTAAATTATTTATGCTTGTGAAAGTACTAGATTATTTACCTGTTTGCAATACACAGAGAGTGAATGATTTTACACCCTTATTGATTTCCGATTTGGTGCTTTACCCCTATTTCTATGTACTACCATGTATATAGAATTTATACATAGTCAATTTATTTGTCAATGAAAGGGAAATAATTCAGTCTTCCCTACAATGAAAAGATTAATAGTACTATCATATCCTATTGTAGTGTAGTAGATCTATGAAAGATAACCTTGTGAATGAACATGAAAAGAGCAGGGAGTGCCTGCAGTTTTTACAGCATTCTTAAGTAATGCTTCATTAGGGCCCCGCCATGAAATGGCAGCGCCCTTTAGTAATCAGCCTGTCCGTCCATCTGTCTGTCTGTCAGCATTTTCTATGCCAAATGCCTTCACTTATTTTTATGATTTTTTTACTCAAAGTTGGACTTGACTAAAGGAAGCTCCCTTTTGTTTGTGAGGAAAGTTGGGGAAAAAATTTTATATGAAAAAGAGCATATCTTGAGTATTAGCTCTATGTCGTACCATAACTTAAGATTGCCTTAAGGGATTTTACTGATTTTGATTCTCAATGGTTGAACTAGACTAAAGGAAGCTCCCTTTTGTTTTTGAGGAAAATCCAAAAACAATTTTAGGGGAAAAACTTAAGTTTTTACATAAAAAAGTGCATATTTTGAGAATAAGCTGTATGTCATACGATAACTTGATTGCCTTCAGGGATTTTAATGATAGGAAGCTCCCTTTTGTTTTTGAAGAAAATAAAAACATTTTTTGGGAAAAAACTTCGTTTTTATATGAAAAAGTGCATATTTTGAGAATTAGCTCTGTCCTACAATAAATTAAGATTGCCCTCAGGAATTTATATGATTTTGATACACAAGGTTGGTCGATCTTGACGAAAGGAAGCTCCATTTTGTTTTTGAGGAAAATCCTATTTCCATGAAATTCTGCAAACAGGACCCTTTCTGACTTTGTCAGTATTCTAGTTTTCTTTCTATCTAAAAATTGTTTGTGTCTGGCTTTTAATTAGCTTGCACTAATTTCTGTTCATTACATCTTTTGTATTATTGTCTATCGTACTCTAATGTCTGTCAGGATCATTTCTAGTAATGAAACATCATGCAGTCACATTCATCAACTTGCTCTATATGTGTACATGGATGTGCCAAAAAACGAGGGGTCATTATGGCTTACTTGTGATGAAACATTGTGGTTCAGTGAGAACAAAATGTTAACCTTTCTCATCAATTTGTGTATTGGGATATGATGTCTTTACCCTTGTCCATTCTCACTGCATTCAAAGTTTGTTCTTTCTACGTACTTTCGTTGGAGAGTTAATTTGACTGAGTTTTCATTGACTCTTTATGATAAGAATACCGGTAATAATAAACATACCTTGTAACTCCTCTGAAATCACTTAGGATTTGGATGAAAATTGACACATTGAGGACACAGTTAATGCAGATATGAATATTATTTTTGAGAAAGACCACAAATGGGAGAAATTTTGACTTTTTGATATTTTTATTTTATGTTAGTCTTCATACTCTTTTTAGCTATAATGCAAAGGCAATGGTATCAGTGAGGCCTTGCCGAGTGGCTTTAATTTTCATTATGAAGTAATGGCAACAGATACAGTAGAACTTTAATGGCTCTTAACTGCAATAACTCGAACACCATGGATGCCTTGAACACTTTTTTGAGGTCCCTTTCTTCAAGTTTAAATATAATTTGACCTCAATTTCTTAAACACCCCTATCGCTTCAACTGTTTTCATCAGTCCCTTTCGAGTTCGAGCCATCAAAGTTCGACTGTAAATTATTCCCAAAAGGAGGGAATTTAAAAAAAAAGATTATCTTAATGAAATATAGTAACAAGATTCAAAGCTGTATCCCTTCACACTTCTACGGTAATGCTGGTAAGAATATAAAGATCCAGTTTTACTGTATAACGGTAGTGTAAACCTACAGTTCCACTCTCAAAAGGGTGATCAAGACTGATCTTCCACCTTTAAATGTAAATGAAATGATTCTTTTTAGATATGTTCAAGTGAAGATCAATTCAAGTGGATGCAATACAGTTGGCCAGAGGAAAAACAGACATGGGAAACCCCCTTTCCTGTTTTATTGCATAATTAATGTGCATAAATTGACTTATAGGCCAGGAAGAATTCATTTGTATGAAATTCAGATCTCATAAAACATAGAAACAGACATTGATTGTCAAAAACATTGAATACATAATAATGTCTCATTAACTTTCTATACTTACTAAGATATATTTTATATTTGGCATTTATGCTGAGTCCGTATATAGCGGGTAATTTTCTGCGGCAGAATTTTATATTCCCAAAACTAAGAGATATTGTATTTGACCCTTAGTTTGACGGTCTTAAGCCTTGACCTCTCAGCCTGCTTAACAATTTCAGGACCAGGGGTCGATTAAGAAATTAATCTTCAACTTGCCCATCAGACAAGTCACCAATAAATGTTACATGCCCTTCCTACAATCAACTTGCCCTTCCACATTCAGAGTTGAAAATATATAGACAAAATGAAAAGTAAGCATAAAATTTAACTTGCCCTTCACATATTTAACTTGCAGAGGGCAAGTGAGAGAGAGTTTAAATCTATCCCTGCAGGACTGAACCCCTTTGACTAGACTTTGAGACTGAAAGATAAAACACTTTAGACAGGTGTTTTATTTACACAGGTTCGGAACATTCAAATAGTTTAATGGAGTTTGGGAGGGGATATAGCAACTCGTCCGTCCGAGTGTCTGTCCGTTTGTCCCACCTCGGGTTAAAGTTAAGGTTCTGAGAAACTACATTTGGCACATCAATAATCTTTGGTCAGTAGATGCATCTCAGAGAGTGATGCTGCTTCAGATGATACTTGAGTCTATCTGACCTACATTTTATGCTTCAATGACTCTTGTTAAAGTTCACGTTAAGGTTCATATCTGAGAAACTACATGTGGCACATTAATCATCTTTGGTCAGTGGATGTGTCTTGGAGGGTGATGCTGCTTCAGATGATACTTGGGTGTATCTAACCTACTTTTATGCTTCAATGACTCTGGTTAGAGTTTGCTTTAAGGTTCATATCGGAGAAACTACATGTGACTTTTTGGTCAGTGGATGCATCTTGGAGAGTGGTGCACTTCAGATGATAATTTGGTCACTCTGACCTACATTTTATGCTTCAATGACTACCGTTAAAGTTTGTGTTGGGGTTCATATTTGAGATATTAGAACTTAAAGACTAATGTAAATAGTGATGAGGAAAAAAGTCACCATGACTTAATGATTGCTTTGAAAGCACTAGGGTCCCTGAGTTTTATTTGCATTTAATCCATGCCTGAAACACTTTTACAAGTACAGAAATTATAATTTGATCTTTGATGATGATGAGACTGCAGATAATAATTTGAAATAGTTTGTCTTTTGAGTATTAGGAATAATTTCATTTATTATCAAGCAAGCAGGCGAGGGGATTACCTGTCAATTCTGACTGCACTACCTCACTGATATGTAGAAGAGAAAACAAATAATAATAATTCTTTATTGCAAAATTACACCCCTAAGGGTCAAAGCAATACAATACAACACAAAACATATAATATAGCATACAATGATCAATAAGTAAAAGATAGACGACTCTCTGACCGGCGTGGACCCTATATCAATTCAGCAGATTGTTTCAGAAAGGTACATACTACCGGTAAAAGGGCTGAGTTTGGATTAAGAATGAAATTTATTTTTTGAAACTGGTTGAAATTTTTTAAAATTTGGGAAGTTTTGGTGTATAAGTTCAAAAAAATTTGTCCTATTTTGTTCATTAATTTTACAATTTAAAAGGAAATGGGTTTCATCTTCAATAACTTTACATGTCTTACAAAGTCTCTGTTGACGGGGAATATTTTTATAACGACCAGTTTCTATTTGTAGATTATGGTCGCTTAAACGAAATTTTGTTAATATTTGTCTACTTTTAAAACATGGTAATTCAGATAAATATTTTTCTAGCCCAATATTTAGTTTAAGTTTACTATATAAGAATAATTTTGATTCATCAGTAAACGTAGATAGTTTTTCTTTCAGTTTATTTATAACAGACTTTTTATTGGATATTTTATTTTTTCAAACGATTTGTTAATATTTGAATAGTTATCAATATTTAAATTAAATTCTTTAAATATGTTATTAACATAAGTATACCAAGAGTAAAATTACCCTCTTCATGTAGGCTTTTATTAGCTTTTAGTGCTTCTGTGACAAGGGGATTTATATTTTTTGTATTTATTCGGGAATAATAAACCATTGTTTGAGTTTAAATAAAATAATGAAGATGGTACATGTATAAAAAAAAATCTCCCCTTTTCAAGCTTTTGATTAATTTAACTAGGATCAGGAGTTGACAGTGTTCTAAGGTCACTGGGTCATTATTTAATAAAGACAAATCAACATGACACCTTACAGTCATAATTTTGTCACATTTATGTCACTATGCTATAATTAGACTCTGTAAATACATAATTATGACAGACTTGTCAAGACTTATTTTGTGTTCTAATTTGCCTGGAGAGAGGTTGATCTGATGTACAACAGGTTGGTCACTCTAAGAGATTATCAGTCTATTTACCTTATTTCAGTAACAGCTTACAATGTCAGTGACCTTTCATATTATACTTACACAATAAAAACCATAAAGTCTTATTTGAAATAATATACACCCAAAAAAATAAAATTAGAGCTGGAGGCTCTTAAGAGCCTGTTATGCTCACCATGACCATTATGACTCAGACATTGACAGTCCAATTACCTTAAATGTTTTATTTTTCCACTATGTCAATGGACTTCGAAAGATAAGCTATAATACTGTTGCATACGTCTTTGACAAGAAGCATACTGCCTTTAAGTGGACTTTAAGGACCATTCTGACTAAGTTTGGTTTATAAGGCCCAAGAAGTTCAGAGGCAGCCATTTTGGATGGGATGCAGATCAATTAAATTTGAATTAAAAGCATTAAATTTCAAATAAATTTATAACTAGTAGCTTCAGATGGGTGGAACTGACAATATGAACTGTCCTTAATATTTTCATGGGAGAGGAACTCTGCCCTAATGTCCCTTAAATTAAAAGCTTTCTTGAGTGACCATGTATAAAGTTGACACTTTGCAATTGCCCCTGTTGATCACAGGCCTGGAAATTTTTTGTTGTAGTTCATGATTTTCATTCTTTACAGGATATGTCAAATTTTTGTTTTTCCAGATAACACTTTTCATACCCCTAATTGAGTATTCCTTCTTGATAAACCAAAATATTGCTGACAAAAGGCTATTAAACAAATATTTCATCTTAATATTCATTCAGATCATTCTAAAATTTGTCCTCTATTAGACATTTGGATGACTTTGAAAATATGATACTAAAGATACTCTATACAGTACCTGATTGTTTAGTAGGATCATTTTGCTGCTTAAAATTTCATTGTGAGCGACCTTATATATTATATAGGAATAGATTTAGAATCTTATGTAAATTGTAACCAGGTGTGAAACAAGATATAAATTTTGTACTTAACATCTGAGTGATTTTTACTTTATTATTTTGTTTACCATATAAGATGCAACTCATGCACCTTGCATGTGATGACATTAACAAAATCTGCGGAGGTGGTTACGCTAGCAATATAAAGCCCTTTCATCTATACTACAGGCCCTGTGGTGTTTTGACGTAATTCTGAAATGAAATGAAAAGCAATGCTAAAAATTTTTTTTTTTAAAGTTCAGAAAAAAATTGTGTCAGGAACTATTCGAATGCAAAATATTTGCAAAATAATCTGTTTGTACCATAAGGCCAAGACAAGTTATTTCTATGCTTCGTGTCAGCATGCCCATGGAAAATGTGTGATTGTAAAGGTTTTTCGTTTAATTGCAATTAAATTTTAAGTTTAAGCATCGATTTAGAAGACCACAAATATATTATTATAGGAAAACTTTAAAAAAAAAAATGACATAAATTGATACAGGAATAAATGAGCAATGACAAAAAAAAATATCTTCACTAGATTCAATTTAATTCTTAAAACTGACTTTTAATGATCATGCCAGTCACATCAAAGTATGTTATTTCTTGTTTTTTGTTTTGTTTTTGTTTGTTTGCCTTGTACTCTCCTACATTTCAAAAATAAAGTTGACACAAAACAGAGAACTAAATTGGTTTGGCCAAACTGACAGATCAGAATTTGAGCATTCATGTTGCTTGAGAAAATGAGAATTTTTGGTTCAATAACCCATTGTAGAGATAATAGTCCAAATTAGGTGTTTTCCAGCAGCTTTTAAAAAGGGTTTGTTACTGTTTATTCCTCTGTTGGTACTATAGCTCTTTCCATTTCAAAGCTTACCAGGCTAAAGGGGCAAAACTTTCCACTTCTTTATACCATGCCACACGTAGTGGCGAGGTATTATGTGATACCCTCAATCGTGTGTCCATCCGTCCGTCCATCCCGACTGATAATAACGAAAAAACACAAGGTCTTCAAACTTGGCATGCAAGTTGTTTACCACAAAACTCAGGTCAAGTTCAATTTTGGGTTCAGAGGTCCAAGGGGTTCTGGAGTAATGCCCTTGAAACTTTGATATTTTGCAAATTATAGGGTTTCCAATTGATAACTTGTAAACGAAATAACACAAGGTCTTCAAACTTGGTATGCAAGTTGTTTACCAGTCCAAAGGTTCTGGAGTTATGCCCCTTGAAACTTTGCAATTTTGCGAAATTACATGGTTTCCGACTGATAACTTTTGAACAAAATTACATAAGGTCTTCAAACTTTGTATGCAAGTTGTTTACCACAAAACTCAGAATAAGTTAGATTTTGGGTTCAGGGGTTCAAGGGGTTCTGGAGTGATGCCCCTTGGAACTTTGAAATTTTGCTAATTTTAGGGTTTCCGGCTAATAACTTGTGAACAAAATTACACAAGGTCTTCAAACTTGGTATGCAAGTTGTTTACCCCAAAACCCAGGTCAAGTTCAATTTTAGGTTCAGAGGTTCAAGGGGTTCTGGAGTTATACCCCTTGAAACTTTGAAATTTTGCAAATTTTAGGCTTTCCTTCTCATAACTTGTGAATTAAATAACATACTGTCTTCAACCTTGGTATGTAAATTGTTTACCACAAAAGTGACAGGCCAAGTAAAATTTTGGGTTCAGTGGTAAACATAGTTCTGGAGTTATGCCCCTTTTAACTAAGAAATTTTGTGAAACGTGGCGGGGTATCATGTAAATGCACCATTAGTATTTTTTTTAAGATGTTAAATTCTTATACTTTTGTTTGTCCACAATCAACCAAAAAAAATCTAAATGTAACTGCAGTCATGTTGTGCTGACTGCTTTAATTGTTTAATCCATTTTGTTATTATCCAATATTATACTCAGATTCATTGCATCTTTCTTAGATTGATATGTGACACTTCTTGTATTTTTTGAAATTTTGATAATTATACACTGCAACACATACTGGCAAGATATTATGTGATTCCCCTAGTCTTGTGTCTGTCTGTTCATCCATCTGTCTGTCTGCCTATCTGTCGTCCATCCACCAGTTACTCCCCAAAGGTTTTCAACTAATAACTTAAAACCAAAATATCATAGGGTCTTCATAAAACTTGGGCCATGTTCGATTTTGAGTTCAGAGGTTGTTGGCATTTTTGGAGTTTTGAAACTTTGAAATTTTGTGAAACATTGTGAGGTATCATGTAATGCTCCATCTCTATTTTTTTTACTTTTCCACATTTTTATAATAGCATAAGCAGTAAAAGACTGAGCAGTGGAAGTTTAATTAGAATTAAGTTAACTTTCTACAGAAAATTACTCTTGTATTTATTGCAATTTTATAATGTAGAGAAACTGTTTTATTATTCCCATATCTTTTAAAAACATTTTTATTACTGTTTAATACTTTTTGAACTTATTTATGGTCTAAAATTTTAATTAAAATTGGAGTAATGAAGTAAACAGGATGAGAAGTCCTCAACAGTAGGTGTTTTGTCTGCAAAACTTAAAAAGACCAAAAGCTTTTTCAAAAAAGAAGATTCACAATATCAGCGCTATATTTTTTGATTTTTCATTTTTTTTCAATCCTTTGAAATGAAAATACTGTAAACCGGGAAATTTCGTGCCATCTTTATTTGGTGGTTGACCAAACAAATTTTTGTTTCGTACAGTCTTGAATTCATGGTTTTTGGTCAATCTACAAAGTCATCCAATTACATAAAAATATTTGTAAGTTCTATTTTTGCTGTACATGCCTTAATGTGAAAATATCAAAAATAAAACTGCCTTGAGAATTCCCCTCTTTACTGTATGCTCTTAAACCCTTTTGTTCTGGAAACAAGATAATTTTTGGGTATCTGTATTAAAATAGTATACATATACTCTCATAAATAGATTTCTTCTGCAGTCCCTTAAGCAGTCATGTTTCTAAAGCTAATTGTAATTGGATGAATTCCAAATTTTCAGAGATAAAAAAGATGAACCAAAAGCAAAACCAAAAGCAATGTCACTTGTAGGAGCACAACAGATATCTGGTGTAATGAGATTGCTTTTGACTAAATTGCATCAGAATTCCTGGAAGGGAGCATATTGTTTTTGTCCTGTCTGTCTGTCTGTCTGTTTGTCCCAACTTTTAACCTTGGCTATAACTTTTGAACTATATAAGAACTTTGCAAGTGTATAGGTCAAGTCAAGAGGAACATAGATATAAAAAAAAAAAAATTAGGTCAGGTCAAAAGTCAAGGTCACACAGGTTAAAAGGGGGTTAAATTGGCTGTTTTCCAATATTTGACTGTAGAATCCTTATTATTTATCCTATTGAGACAGGTTTGCTTTATGTTATTGCTAATAAAATTGTGCAACTGAAGTATGCTGAATGAGATTTGACGTAGTTTTTTACTGTTTTTGAGAAAGAAGAGGCCCAAAGAGGGCCAAATGAAAAAAAAAAAGAGAAATTTTAAATACTTTGTCAGATCTTGATGCAGTGTTTTTTCTGTAAGTTTCTGATGCATATTTAAACAGATACATTTAACAATTGAAACCATTTTCAAAAAAGAAGAGGCCCAAAGGGGCTTTATCTTTTTCATAATAAAAGGGTTGAATTGGGTGTTTTTATGGTAATAAACAACTTTTGACCTATGTAAGATAGACTTTTAATACTTGGCAAGTGTATAAGTCTAGTCAAGAGGAACATAAATATGCAAAAAAAAATTTAGGTCAAAGGTCACGGTCACAGAGGTAAAAAAGGGGTTAAATTTGGTATTTTCAAATATTTTACACTAGAATCTGGGAGCATATGTAGTGTTTCACAAAAACATCTTGTTTTTTTTCTCACTTTCCCGTTTCCTGAGCAGGAAAATATTTAGACTCTTAAAGAGGCCGCCTTTTCCCAATTTCACAGGCTAAATTTTCAGTAGTTCCTGCTTCAAGCTTGACATCCTTTCCCGTTTTCACATGCATTTTGTCCATTTCCCTTTCTCGCTTACTTAAAAAGGCCAATCCTGCTTCCCACTTATATCCCATCGAGACCTGTTGCCTTGCTGGAGGGTGGTTATTTGGTGTGTGTCATGAAAATGGATGAAAACAGAATGTGCAAAATCCAACTTCTAATTTTTATTCCAATATGAAATGACCTGGAAGTGTTCATGACAGGAAATGGTGACATTGCATATCCAACATGATTTTAATTACCATAATTACCGTATAACGAATCATTATAATGAATCTTCAGCTCGGTCTTGCATGCAAGATGTTCATAGCAAGATACCCCCTGCTTGCTTGCAGGAGATATTGAAATTAAGCTGTATACATGTTTTGTGTTAAAACTACATGCAATATTAAGTAAGTTTGATATAAACAATGAATCACATAGCTTCGGTAGTCAGGTATTAATTAGCCCATGTCATAATTACAGGATATGTACAACACCTTTCTGATGTAATATCGATAATTGTATGTACTTTTATCAGTGGTTCCACTACTTTGAGCTTGCATATTAAATGAGCTAATGCAACAGGTATGCTAATAATAACACCCACAACTAACACTTTTTCATGAAATTTCTCTTTGCTCACCCCTTTTATGGTGGAAATTATAAAGTGCAACTGGCAGTATGTGTACCACTAAGCAACAAGATACTTTAGGGCAAAATTAATTTTTCATAAATTTGAATAAAAAAAATGGAACTAATTTTTGTTCATTAAGGTTTTCATTTATATGTCTCAAGTTGCTAATAATAGATTTTATCTACATATAGTTCAATCTAATCTATAGCGAATGTACTTGGAACAACATAAACTTAATAACAAATAACATATCATTTTCTGAGAATTTATTGTTTTAGATAATTATGAATAATAAATTGATTCTAAAAATAACTTCCATGTTTGTAATTATATAATATTGTAGGAGAGTTTGATTTCCGGGTTATGAATATTCAATAGGTAGTTGTTCATTTAAGAAGTGTCATTGGTTGAGTGGGCAGTCAGCTGTTTAATACCTGAGAACACTAAGTTTAACCACATTGTAGTGTAACGCCCTGTGATGTATAGGAAAACCATAATATATATAAACAGAACCTAAAATATTGCACATCATTGATGAAAAATTGATTTACGGAAATTGTGTATTTTTACAAATAAGATTTAATTTACTCGATACCAGTGCTTGTGGTTTATGTAAAAAGATCAGGATTTTCAGAAGATTGTAAAAAATATAAACAATTTGCACGATCCCCTGATTATTGTAAAATGAGTTCTGTGGTTTTTTGTATTGCCATGGAAACTCCGCGATCTCCAAGTCAAGTGTTCCAATATTTAGATTTCCATGCCGAACATTCCCTACCAGAGGATAACAATAATCAAATTATTTCAGCATTTGACCTCTTGAGAACTTGCTGGTAAGTCGTGTACATTTTTCTTTTTGTATGAAATGGGGTTCTAATATTTTGTTAAATGGATGGCTTATATTTCAAATTGATCAAGGATGATTTAGATTTAGATAGCAAGATAAATCTGCAAGTATGGGGTAGGGGGGGTTGTCTTGTGCTCTGTAGTGTTCAGTTATTTAGTTTTAGCATAGTATTTCATGACACAAATATATACCACATCTAGGTTTAAGGCCCCACTCATTTCTGAACAAGGGGCCAATTTGGGCCAAATTGATAATTGAGTGTCACAGTCTTGTATTTTAATGATGAACACTGTAATTCATATTTTTAAAGGGGTTTCTAATTCATTACGATCCTTAGGGAATCAGTAATCTTAGATGTGTCAACAGATACTACTAATTATAAGAAAAAGGTGACTTTATTACTGTAACAATAGGCCCACCCTCAATGGGCATGACAGTAAAATATGACATTACATCTATCAATTACTTCAAAAAATAAAATAAAATAGAAAGAAATTTGAAGATTAATACTTTATTTGCATAAATAAACCCTAACAGGTTAAAGCAAAAATGCTTTACTGTCTCCAGTGTGCACATCAACAGTATGTCTTAACGTGTTGTTTGGGTATCAAGACAATTTTGTTGGTGCTTCTATGGTAAAATTGACCTATATTATGGGTGCCAGCATAATATATGATTGGTTTAACAAGAGCTTGGTTACATAATTTTGCCCATGCTTTTATTTTTTTCTCTCCCAAAAAATGAAATTGTGGTTATGCCAGTAAAAAATTAATGAGTTTGACAGTAACTCTGTCAGTTCCAGTTAAGTGGAAAAACTATAAAAGCATTAGATATTGATTATAGCCTTGGTAATTGTATTTACATACTCAACAAAATGGAGTGATCATTTCCAGGAAAAATTGAGAATACCTAGGTTACCAAGCATCATAGTTTTATGACATACCATCATAAAAGATGAATAATGGGTTAGGGTTATAACCTCCATAACTGACAAAAGATATTTGATGAGACAATATTTAGGTTCATAACGCAGTTGCACTAGGGTAAATGCTGGCAGTATACCAGCCTTTGTAGTCAATAATACAGTGATGTACCCATAATTTACATGGAAAAAGGGGGGAGGGGGTGTCGTACAAGTCACTAGGCATTTACAAAAGACAGACATCCAAATCATTTCAAAATGTTGAGATGCACATTAAAGCATTACAAAATAATCTATAGTTAAATCCATTTATTTGTTAGTGCTTGTCTGTTTCTTTTGTAAAAAAGTTGTTTACCAAAGCCAACTACATGCGTAAATTCATTTCATCCTCTACTGATTTTATTTGCAATAACTTATATCCTATATAGGTTTGCAATTTAAAGCTTTTAGTTGACAATAAAAAATCATTTTCCATCTTATTTTCATATTTGTTTTGAGTAGTAAATTCAATAGCAGTCTATTTCTGTATTATATTTCAATTTTGTAAGTTTGCACAAAATAATAAATTTCAAATGTAAAATTCAATATTTCAACATACTTGTAAAGAAATAATTGCTTGGTCATTACCCCAATGACGTCACGCACCTGTTAACCAAACACCTTTCTATTGTTTTACCTGCATTGTATGTCATAAGTTTTATGTATAGTTAATTAGTCATATAATCTTTACAAATTAAATAATTAAAATTGTATAAAAAGATAATTTATGACACATGAAGATGACAAAGTGTGCCAATGTTCTGTTTCAAAGGAATTTTTTACTATCAGAATAGTAGTCCATATTATTTAGTTTGAAATTCATGAAACAACAGCATGCAAGCTAATTTCGTATTATCCAATATTATAACGACATGAAAGATTTAAATTTTAAATATTTCTGCTGTGGAAATTCATTGAATCATAATATGCACAGTGATCAGCTAACAGGAAGGGTACTAATACATCTTATAGGCTACTCTTTGGGGAGTATAAAATAATCATTAACTTTTGCACATGTAATCGCAGTAATTACTTACTGAGAATTAGGTTTATTTTAGTAAAATTTCTACAAATATATTTAATCAAATAATCAAGAATTGGGTTTGATAATCAAGCATTGAAAAGGCCTAGTACTCGAATTATCACCTATAAACCCCTAATCATCAAGTAATCAAGAAACTCATGAGAAGGCTCACCTTATGCCACTTTATACTCACTGACCACAAATAATAGCT
>MJUU01064764.1:0-24597 GCA_002080025.1 Modiolus philippinarum
AGATAGCAAAATTTCGATTTTCAACATGCGAGCTTAAGCGAGCATGTTTATCGAAATATTACTATCGAAAGGGAAGAAATATTTTTAACTCGCGAACTAGCTGAATGAGAAATTTTTTCTCCCATGAAATGTGAAACGCGAAAAATCTAAAATGGCGGGAAATCTCTCGCAGAAATTTAATCAACGCCCGTTGGTTATAAAAAGTCGCGTTCATATTTAACCAACTGCTGAGAATGGGAGAAACGAATTTCTAATCTTAAGTAACATTAGATACGGTTCAGGATAATGTTTAGGAACAGTTTTTGATATTTGAACATATACCTTTATCTAAACATTACCCAGCTTAATAGGGGAGGATCGAAGATTCGAACAACTATCATGAGTGATTTGATTAAGGATTGGAAAAATTAGTATGTTCGAATTTTCAATAAATATGTTTTCTATTCTCATCGTGTAGCTTCACTTCTCGTATGAGATTCTATGTGTTCTTCAATTTCAACTCTTGTCGTAGAGATGAATTATTATTCATTCCATTAAATATTTGCTGTGGTCTATTCCTATATTTATATTGGTTAGTATTTAAATGATTTTTTCTCTGCGTAATTACTTAGCTATTGTCTGTAACTGTATAAGTTGTTGGTCTACGTTTCGGCTTTTCAGTCGTTTTTTAAACGACCGCAAAAAAATTTGCAGATTACCTAAATTTTTATTTTTCATCGGATTTAGATGGGATTTTTTTCTAAGCTTTCAGTAGTATGCCAATGTATTTGGCGTAGCTATTACTGTTTCCGAGCTATAAGGGGTCAAAGAGGACTCATAAGGAGTCATAAGGGCTAATTATTATTTTCCCTAGTTTGTGTCCAGCTAATTACCGGGTCAATCTCCTTATTATGTCCAACTAATTATTGTGTCAAGCTCTTTAGTATGTCCATACTTACTTTAAAATTACACTTGTTCAGATTTCAGTGGTCGACATGCTGCGGTCGTATCATGCTGCGCTCGACGTAGCCCTTTATTGTGATTCGACTTTTTATTTGCTGTAGTCAACTTTTGACCAGCTTTTTCTTTGTAGTTCAATTTGATATGAAATAGACTCTTATCACAAAACACATCTTATAACCCCAAGACTTGGCACAATTTTGTTTTTATTTTTGTTTTGTTTTGTTTTGTTTTTGTTTTGTTTTTTTTTAGTATTTTATACACTCGTTGCCTTTTTTATATTTATAATTTAACGGTGTTTTTTGGGGGGTTTTAGCTCAAATAGATTGATTAGCCAAAATGTAGACTAAGAACCCATGTAGTTGTAAGCAATAGCTATACAATTACTAAGAAAAAATCAGCCAAACGCCGAACTACATAGAAATCGGATAGACTCTGGCAATAATTTGCATAAGACCAGCTACATAGGACATCGACACCTGATATCCGTTTAATATACATCGCTGGTGCATCCATCTGTATCCGTGCTGCAGAAGGAGAAAGGTAGTTGCGTCGAAATAAACCCATGTCGGAAAGTCTTCTCTTTATCGAACACTCACTCATTAAACTTTTATTTGTTAAAGCGAAGCAACTCATTATCTCCTTTAGTTTGAAACCCATTGAGAAACAATAACGAATCATCTCATTTATTATCTGTTTGTTATCCATGTTTAAGGAGTAGACGAAAATCCCATTCGAACTCCAAATAGGTACAGTCACCTAAAATAATGAAAAAATAACATATCAAATAACTAAATACCGAAGTTACTGTAAATTTAAATTCTGCATATGCGCATTTCGACAATCAAACAATTCTTCAAATTACAATCATGGTGAACCAACCAGTCATTCGGCTCTGCAAAACCGAGGAGCATTCGTTTGGTTTGTATATCACAAAACCAAAAAAATATATGGATATTCCTTCAACGGAACCTAATTGTTCCACATGTATGCAGAGCCATATGATGGGTCAGTAAACTGTTCAACACATCTGTCAATTGTGAAAAAAAGGATTCATAGACCTGTATATTAAAGGAAGATAAGAGGGGTCCATCAATTTCTAAACAGTCCACTCATTTAGTTCTTGAATCAAATGTAAATTGAAGACTGCCGAAAATCAACAATCTGTTGGTCCCCAGGGCATTACCTAATAAATCGATGCAAAATAGCAAAGACGTTGAAACTATTTTATAAGGGTATAACAAGGAAAGCTCTTGTCCCCTCCCCAAACCACCATATTTAATACTGAAATCCGTGAATGAAGCATTTAATACTGAAATCCGTGAATAAAGCGTTGGATAACATTGAATTAACAGGGTAATTGTGTTCGAGTATCTAACTTATCCATGTTCATATTACAAACATTTGATGCCAATAAAGGAAGTTTGTTTATTTTACGTAAATTTAAATGAAGATGAACGTTTCGATTGACACGCTAACATATAGCTGGATGTAGATATTACGGCACCCTAATGTTACAACCAGTCTTAACAGTTACAACAAAAATTAAACAATATTGGCAATTCCATTTTTGTTTACTGTCTGTTAATTATGAACGTAATCAAAAGTCTCTTACCCTGCTGGTAATGATTTATTCAGCTGCCACACCTGTCTTTCAATGGCGTCTTATCCTTGGTTTTGTTTTTTCCTTGCGTTTGAAAACAATATCTTTGCGTTTAAACGCAATAGTTTTGCGTTTAAACGCAATAGTTTTGCGTTTAAACGCAATGGTTTTTGCGTTTAATTGCAATAATTTTTGCGTTTATTTGCAATAAGTTTTGCGTTTAATCGCAATAGTTTTGCGTTTATTCGCAAAACAAACTTATTGCGTTTATTCGCAAAGTTATTGCGTTTATTCGCAATGTTTTGCGTTTAAACGCAAAAGTTATTGCGTTTATTCGCAATGTTTTGCATTTAAATGCAATAATTATTGCGTTTATTCGCAATGTTTTGCGTTTAAACGCAAAAATTATTGCGTTTATTTGCAATGTTTTGCGTTAAAACGCAAAAGTTATTGCGTTTAATCGCAATAGAAAATATTTTTGCAAAAAATGTGGCACGAATATGCTTCCGTAGCCATGCATTACATGCAATTAAGATACTGTATATTATGTCCATTTTTGCACTATTTTGTATAGCACTATGTTCGTGCCCCACGGGTAAATTTTTAGGACAGTCATTTGATTTTCAGAGGATTGGGCTTGAGGTGATTTTGTTTAGAAAATGATTTTTCATGAAAATCTTAAACAATTTTTTTTTTCACCACATGTCCCATAATTTTTTTTTTTAATATTTTCAATAAAAATTTTATTCTACAAATCAAAATTAAATTATTTATTTTCATGTCAATTAGGATAAAACTTTTTTTTCACTGGCACCATTACAAAATCAGCCCACCTCCTCACTGAAAATCAAAAAGCAGTGATCTTAGTTACAATGAACATTTTGCGAAAGCGAATAGTATGCTAGTATGCGTGTTTTTAACTACATTTTACTTTGTATTTGGACAGCTAGACGACACTAAAGTAAAAATTTGGTAAATCAATCTCGGTAATTTTGTACATAATAACCATTTTTTTACATAATAACACCACATTATTTTTTTAAAGAATCTGTCCTGTCGAATGCAAAGTAAACACCTTAAGATATAAAATTCGTAAGTATAAATAGAACGGGACATAGCGCGGACCTCCAAGAGAGCACCATATCAGCTGGCTTAATTAAGAATCAATAGAACATATATCTACCATTATTTTAATTAAAATCTTTATTCTTTTATCATTTTTATTGATCTGTATACAAATTTACAAGAAATTGACCGAACGCATCCTTTCTTATTGTGGGCTGGCTTATTGTCGGCTAGCGGTTATTGTCGGCTGTTATTGTGGGCTAGCTTCACACTAGTCAGGATGAATCAATTAATCTACAGGGATCTTCTAGCCTTTGAATTCTGTTTGGCAATGTTCAAATAGTACTAGAGTATACTAGTACTAGTATATTAATGAACATTTGAAATCCTTTAATAGTGAGCATTTGAAAAATCTTTATCAGCAATATGTACATTTTCTCTTTGATCTTACTGACTGATATTGTCAGTATCTCCGTACTGACCTGATACAAGAAAATATCAGGCAATGTCGTCATGAAATTGACATCATGACTCTTATGACCTTGCCGATAAAAACAATAATGGTAGTTTTGAAGGTCTCGACAGAAAATATCACTAGTCTCACAGCTCGTCCTATCGGACTCGCTGCGATACGGTGATATTTTGTGTCTCGATTTTTAAAACTACCCCTTTTCTATATTTACAATACTATTTAACAGAGGTAAAAAAATTTTAATCTTGAAACCTTAATTTTCCACATTTATGAAAAAGCTAGTTTCCAAAACGCAAATGTTATTTTTGTTAGCTTTTCATTTGTTATTTCTGTTGCAGGAACCCCTCCCCCACTTAGTAAAATATTAGCGTTATACAAGATTGACGTAATTAGAATTAAGATCTAACGCTGGTCACTTAGTCATAGAATTTATTTAAAACTCTGAATGATACCACTATTAGTGTTTTAATCAGAAGCTACGTAGTGCGTGTGTATACTAGAGAATGCACAATGCTATATATGGCTTTTATAGATGAATAATTTTTTCAATGTTGTAGTCTGTGTCAGGTATGTGCTTTTATAATCGAAGAAAGAAAAATGGAGTAAATGTACATGGGACAAAATGCCTATTAATACATGGCAAGATTAAGCACATTGAACAACGCTTTCATTGTTGTTCTTCAGCTTGAAATCAAGTATGAAAGGTAAAAAAGATGCTACTTTACTGTACACAAATCATTCCATTTCGTACTCAGTGGCTTGGTATTTAGTCTTAGCAAGGTATTAACATGAAGCATTGTGTATGATACCTATACAAAACCGTCAGAGTCAGGAATCCTTGCCTAAATACCCTCCCCTATAGAACAAAATTAATTAAATATAGAAAAGATAACAGGAAACAATAACAATATCCAAAAATAATTATATTCCACAATCTACCAGGGAACTGTACAAGAAAACAATAAAAAGACAGAATACAAACGTAAACAATGATATGAACTCGGAGTTAGTCTCATAAACATATACATAAATGTGTTGTCTTTTTTGAAAACAAATTCGAGAACAAATCAAAATAAAACAAATTACGAAAAAAACCCAAACAATCATAAAAGACAGTATGTTCGTTTATTTTTGTTCAAGTCTTACAAATCAGCAATGTTCTCAGTTCACTCTGGAATTGTGTATCCATAAAGGCATATACAAACGGATTAACTACATTATTTACAATAAAAAGTTGATTGACAAAAGTTAGTCTGATTCTCGTCCCGTCAGGTAAATTTCCCCAGAAATCATTACTTATTCCTTCTATCACAATGAGTGTAACTTTTGGCACATAACAAACGATAAAAAATATCGTTATAATCATGAATATTAAAGTCAGTTTATACTTTAATTTGAAATTATTAGTTTTCATTTTTCCGTGTACTTCCGCTTCCGGTCCACGAGTACTTACTGATTCAATTATATCTTTATTTAGCTCTATTTCTTTGGTATCTTCTGACTCATTCAGAGTGGTTTCATGTGTGCTATTTTCTTTTACATTTTGCGTTTTGACTGGCCCGCTTACAGATTCCTGTATATTTTGAAAATGTTTGAATAATTTAATTGCTATTTTACTGTACATTAAACTCAAAAGACAAATGGCAAAAACTAGGATAACACAACAATAATCCCATAGATGCGAAATCCCGTTGTATCTGCTACATTTTCTACCAGTCAAATTCGTTGCGGCATTTGTTACATTTACCGATCCATAGAAAAAAGACACAGGAACAGCGAGAGAAATGGAACACACAGCTGATAGTAACAGTAAGATATACCGCCATAATTTCTTTATTTGTGATTGTATTGGTCGACAAACCTTCACATAACGTTGAACTGCAATTATCATCAGAACAGCAATAGATATGAACGAAGAAAACGCTCCAATACACCACAGCGACTGGCATAAATATGTATTGTCAAAATGTAACTTGCATCTGGTTTCCTAGAATTCCAAATGCCGAGCAGACTACGGATGTCAGTAGATCAAAAATAGCTAATATGGGAACACACAATCGTTCTTCTGTTATTTTCATTCTTCTTAAATAAATAAAAATTGTTACTCCATTTCCAACTAATCCAGTTAATAAGAAGAAACCATAAAAAATAGTATTTGCCAAAATTGAATTCCATGTTTCAACATCCATTTGAAAAGTCCCGTTTACCGTTCCAATATCATTCGTTTGTTTAACTGTATACTACATTTCTACTAAAAAAAAAAAAAAATAAAGATGTTAGTGTTCTAAACTGTAACACATTTCCTGGAAGGGAAATCGGATGTACACAAAAGTCACAAAAAGATATTTCTATTTAGCGGACATCCGTATATAAGTAGAAAACTATTTTTTTACACTGACAAAAATGTAAATGGAAAAAGTATTTTTTTGAAAAATCCAATGCATAATATTTTCTATAATGTAAAAAAATAATATACCGAAATTACTGTAAATTTAGATTGTGCATATGGCAATTTTGACAACTTACATCTCTTCAGTACAGATTTAGTTAAAACATTCCGTAAAATGAGTCAAAGGTGAGATCGAACAAAACGACAAGAGGATCTTAACAGAAGGGTCATTTCTTATTTGAAGACACTACACGTATATTGTTTTTATACTGCAATGTCGAGTGGGAAATGGTTATCCATGTTACCAGTATTCAGCATACATGTAGCGTATCAGCATTATAAGTCAAGACTAAATAAAAGTTATTATAATCTATTGTCTTCATGTTTTCTTTACACATATTCCATTATAACAGTATATAAATTTTAACAAACATTAACGAACTCTCTGAATGTTGGCCCTCCTTTAAAAACAAGCTTTGTCCTTTTAAGTTCACAGAATATCCAAAAATATGTTGTAAAATAGTAAAATCGGGGCGTCGGTGTGATGGGAGATCGCATATACATGTATGTTTTTAACTACAGCAAGTTTACATTATAAAACGATTTTTTAAATAATTTCCTATGTCTTATATAGTATACAAATGTTTTTAAAAAGATTCCAGAGCGGAAGTAAATAAACACCATTTTGCTTTAGGCTGCTGTACTTATTCCTTTCCAATATTTTTATACTAGGTTATAAGACGTTTTACTTAAATAGGTTCTAAAAATATTTGCTCTCCGTTGTATCTAAAAAAGTACCTAAAATTTCTCATGAATTTTTCCAAGTGGTAAATTTACTGCTATTATTTGTGTTTAAAACTGACAATCTGGTTTCATCTGCACTGGTCGAGTACTGAATTGCGATCTGCCATCTTCTGAAAGGGTGCCGAATTTACAGCCCTCATTGACCAATCAGCTCTTGTCCTGCTGCCTGACAAGTGGCTGACAAATTATTACTTGGCTGACAATTTAACATTCCTCTTAAAATCAACCCTAAAAAACTTATTTAAGCTGTCAGCCAAGTTCCGACTCATACAAAATTAAATTACAAAAACTTTTTATTCAAATTTCCCGGGCCACCAACTTCCAAATACACAAACTGATAAAAACATTTGTGACTTTGTAAACAATTAATACGCGTAAAATATAGATCAATGAACTTTCACATAAATTCGTAAAAATAAGCATTGTGAAGTATAAAAATACGATTCTGGAAGGCCAACTAATATTTTGACTACATACATATCACTTTTCATATAAAAAATTGCCCCAAAATGACAAAAAATGATTTTCTTATTAACCGGAAGTGAATCGCGATAGAAGTTTGTTGACAGATAATGGACTACGTGAAGTTGAAATGGATTGAATTTTGTAAATTCCTCAGTTAATAATGATTAATTCGCCATAAAACAAGAGATATAGGTAACTGAAGTCGTGTATGATCAAGCTATTATCAAGAAAGTATGTGTCATTCCCTAAAATTTACGAATTATGGATCTGAAGTGAGACTTGTCCAAGTTCAAAATCTATCGCTTTGACAACTTGAATAAAAAGAATTCAGATAATAATGACTTTTGATTAACTGATAACAGTTACTATAAATTAACAATTTGCTCAAAATTAAATTATACTTGGACATGTGTTACTTATGAATTGAATTCAAAAAAAGTTTTGAAAGAGTGTAATACAATGAGACCAAAATGTAAAGAAGTGAAATTCGTTACTAACCCCCTACATATTACACTCTCCCCACCCTAAGTCCTGAATTCTCCTGAATTCCAAAAAAAAAAAAAAACCAAACAAACAAGATAAACAATGTAGGAGTATTCAGTACAAATTAAACAGCATGTAACAAAAATATAATCATGCATATAAGATGTCTGCAACAATACTAAAGTTCATAAATCCATCATCGGTGCAAATAAATATAGTAATCTATGGAACAGTTCTCATGTTGTCACAAAAGTTCAAATAACAGTCTATATAGATGTGCTCCCCAAGCTTTCTGATGTAGAAATCCTCAAAGGGACATCCTTGATAGCCTCCAAAAGGTTTTCCATCGATTTATTGTTATGTAACTGTCTTGTATTTTCAAATGTATCTAGCCAAACTTGTGCTTAGTCGTCCTTCATAGTTCCATTATAGATCCCTTTCAGTAAATTGAAATTTATTTAACGGACATGGCTGACCCCATTCTTTGTAGTTGTTAAATGCCAGGAAGGGCTAACATTGCATACTTATCAAGTAGCTCTCACTTAGTTGTTACTGTTGAATTCAATGGTCATAGCTGCAAACTGCCAGGCGGTCAGACGGTCTTCTGCAGATAACTCCTTCCAGTTCTCTGGTGGCCATGTTACCAT
This sequence comes from Modiolus philippinarum, assembly GCA_002080025.1. Classification (NCBI taxonomy): domain Eukaryota; kingdom Metazoa; phylum Mollusca; class Bivalvia; order Mytilida; family Modiolidae; genus Modiolus; species Modiolus philippinarum. The sequence goes on from MJUU01064764.1 coordinate 8,868, forward strand.
TTTAGGTTCCCCAAGGCTAATTTGTGTTGTAACCAATTCCCATTCCCGGGCGGAAGTAATGGCATCACTCCTGTCTTTAACAAATCTGCTGCTCTCATCTTTACAGTATCCTTCTGCTCCTCGTTCTGTGATGTTGTAACAGGAGAAGTAACAACCTGTACCTCAACTTCAAGTGCAAGTGGTTGTGATTTCTATTTCTCAGTAGCTATGTCCTGATGAGCACCTCCTGACTGTTGTGTCTCTGCCGCTTTTTGCTGACATGCATCTCCTGCCTCATTGACTTCCACTGCCTCGACTGATAGTTGTTTCTCTGGCTCTCCATGTTCCCTTTCCTTCTCTTTCGGTTCTGTCATCACACCCTCCATGATTTCTACTTCCTCCTCACTCATTTCTAGTTCCTTCGTCAGGGCTTCCAATTTTCTTTTCTTTTGACTGGTAAAGGAAACAATATGTCTCTGTTTCCTCTTAATGTACTTGTCAGGTATTCCCAGTTCTTTGGTGACAGAAGGTTTCAATCCACTTGTATTACTGGCAGTTGTAGTGAACGACGTGGGGATAGTGCCATCGAATCTTATTGTGTGTATTCTTCTGGTAAGGGCATCTGCGGCTCTCTGGTCCCCAAAAACCTCTGTTGAAATTTCCACTTTGTACCAGATGTCTCCGGTCTCCTGACTGTCTAACAGAAAGGTAAAGTACCCCCTGGAATCAAATGTGACGGTTTTGAGCTTCATGTCAACAATCTCCATAGCTGGCCTTGAAGGACTGTATGCTTTCGCATTTCTGTCTTTACCCTCTCCATGTTCCTTCGCCCTCTTAGGGATGACATATGGCACTGCACCTCTGTTTTCCCAACTTTGTTGCCACTCATCCTTTGTCCAAGTAGGTTGTTTGACCTGTTCCAGCCACTGACTGACTGCTGCTCTGGCACGCATGGCTACAAGGCTCTCATGTGGAGTAGGTTTGACTAGCTAAGCATAATCCTCCGGGTACAGGCTTATCCAGAATCCATTTGCCTCGGAGAAATAGTTGATCTTCAAGTCGTCTGTCAGATTGTGATGCCTCTTCTCTATGTGTTTTTGCAATTGACTTATCCTCCTGTAAGTTTTTTCCTCCTCAATACAACAAGGGCAGATTACCCGCATCTTGGAATGCTCACTGGAGGCAGCATGGTTTTTCATATCTCGGTTAGTTGAAAAGGTACTAGGGCACCAGTAACATCTCACTCTTACTTCTGATGACATTCTGGAAAATACAGAGGAGAAATATTTTGAGTTTTCGAGTAAAATCCTTTGTTGAGATGCGTACTCCCATTGCCTCCTTTTTACGAAATACTATTTTATCCTAATACTTCTATTTTTTTTTTATTTTAGAACTTCCTAGATATTGAAGGCCAACGTTCGTCATAATTGAAACTGCAATCAATGCAAACAGGAAGCAAAACATTATGCAACATCATGCCAACAATAAAATTCAGCTTCTTTTCTACAAATGATACTTAGACAGGTCTCCATCTGTTCCAAGTTCTTGTGTTCCGACTACTGGTTGATCAGGCTTGAATTCAAATGTGTTACATGTGTCGTTGTTTTATAAAACACCTGTGTCATATTTCTTCAAATAAAGTAGTTGGAAATGATTGCATTTCCGACACTTTCTCTTATTGGTTATGAGTAATGAAATATTTAATTGGGATGACTTACCAACTCCCGAAGACAATTCAGAATTAGAGCAACATACATTGTCTGATATTTCCGATATTGAATCCGACAACCAATCAATATTATCCCCCAACTTTTTACAGCTGCACGAATTTCGTACCCATAATAGATCTGATTCTGTAACGCCGCCTATTTTACATAAATTTTCGGATTCTCCTATGAATTCAGAACAAGCGACACCTCCAAATCTTAAGGGAACTCCATTATTAGATTCCCGAACAGATGAACCGACATCCCTTCCACCATTAAATTTAAGTGATACTGATACTAAATTTCCAAACTGTTCAATATATCAAAATACAATTTTAAAAAATGAACAGATTAGTTAAATGCAGAGAGTGTAATGGGTATCCACAAGACAATGCCAAACAGTTCTTGGACGAATTTGAATCATACTCTGTTTTAAATGAACTCAATTTATCAGACTAACGTAGAGTTGCCGCTTTTCATCTTCATTCACATGTAAAAGGACCTGCATTATCCTGGTTTTCGGCATTAAGTAACCAGTCAAAACGATCATTGGATACAATTATCGTTTTATTCAAAGAAAAATATGTGAATTTCAATTGGCAAACTTCCAAAGTAATGATGGAAAGTGAATTATTTCATAATTTACAATTACAGCCTGGACAAAATCTGGAAGATTATTTTAGTAGTATTATTATTGATAAAGGTCTTTTACTTCAAAGGCCTGAACAAGAAATGATGACAAAATTTATAACGGGATTACTAAATAAAATGACATTCTTTGTGAGAGAAGGACTGTACTGAGCCGGACTCAGCGAGCATAACCTAATTCGTGGCCCAATTAAATATAAAACCCGGTGTGGCGTGATAAACTTTAATTAGCCGATAAACAATTGGTAAAAACCTGAAAAATACAATGATTAACAATCATAAGCTATGTGTCCAAAATAGTGAGAATTTATAGTCCACTTATGCTACCGTAATTATGAGTAAAATGTCAACACATTTAAATACACAATAATTTGCATAAATAAACACAAATCAATATGACGTGTGTCTGTGTAATATTATACATAAGGTTCCGGTATAGTCACAGAAGGATACAGTTGAATTGCTGTAACACACGGAACATGTGTTCCATAATTATATCTGGATGTATTTAAATGACACTAATTGCTTGCCATACATTCTATATTTATATGAATTACGCAACTAAATAACGGTTGTTTATCTTCCTCTTCTAGACGGAAATAATACATAAAAACTTCGAAATACTGTGATGAAAGTTGTAAATATAATTAAAATCAACAGTTGTACGTTTCATTGTGAGATGATCATTCCGTTAAAATCGATATCTATAGCAAATTATTCAATCAACGTGTACAGCTGATATTCACAACAATCTAATGTGAAATAACGTTAAACGGATCAATCTTCATCCAAATATAATGAAAATAAAATGTAAAACTTACACTGTTTTTGAACAAGGTGCCAAATTCCAAACTTATATCTGGACTAAACGTTTGCCTGTCGTATGACCTGATGATTCGAGAGAAAAGTGGAATAGGGAAACGAAACCAATTATTTAACATACACACGGTGCATTCGGAATTTTTCCATGTTTGCCATGACAAAAACACTAATTGTAACAATACACCCCCGTCTGATATCTACTTGATATCACTGTTCTTTTAAATAAACAACAGAAACTTATTATACATTCACAATATTCATTGAATATAATTTATATATACTTTATATACAATCTTCCACCAGAAGAATTATTTCGGGGATCGTTAACTGATCTTGAGTTCTCATATACACATGATAAATGCGGTAAAATAGAATATAGCGCAATCCAGGTTGAGATGAGCTGGAGTTTTCCACTTCCTACGAAGAAATTATTTGTAGTTATGAACATTCTTGTAATAGGAATATCCATAGACGTATCTGGAAGAGTTTGTCCTTTTTCATCCCAAAGCGGATTCAGATTGACAGTTGAACTTCTTTCGCCAATAGATATCTTGTGACTTATACAGTCTATATCTTCTTCATAAACTTCACGTTGTCGTGATGATATATTGAAGTATTTTGCTTCTTGAAGTGAAGTGTTGTCAGGTTCAAGCTTTCAAGTCCTGTTCAGACGTAGACGGGACGAACGTTTCAGGAATGCAATTCCAAGTATTATGGCACTCCAGGCTGAGAAGTGCTGGAATCTCTCGGCACCTATGTTAGAATTATCTGGTTCTGCGATTGTTTTGGCAACAGAGATCCCTGGAGAAACATGAGGTCGACTCTCGCTTTCATGTAATGTATCTAGTCCTTGCCGTGTATCTCGCCAAGTTTCCCATTCTGATGCAATGTCATCCGGGACTGGTTCGTCCCAATCAACTGTTGCTGAAGTAAGTCTCCTTAGAATCAGCTTCCCTTTGGTGATCACTGGAGCAAAGAATCCAAGTGGATAATATATGCTGTTTATCATAGATAATACAACTCTTATCGTTATGGGTTTCGTGTCCAGCGATAGCTGGAATAGGGACATGTCTGTGTTGACATCCCATATGGAGTGGTTCGTCGTTGGCTTCAAGATCCAAATCTTTTCAGTTTGTAGCTAAATCACTCGTTGGAAATACAGACATAACTTCAGCACTGTTGGATGCAAACTTGTGCAAACGGAGATTTCCGTACTTCTTCAATGCTGCTTGTGTGTCTTTGACGACTTTGATGGCCTCTTCTGCTGTTGGGTATGATGTTAATCCATCATCAACATAAAAGTCTTTAGTCACAAAATTTGTAACATCTTGGCCTTACTCTGGCTCTGCGGCCTGTACTGTCTTGCGTAGCCCCAACGTTCCCACTGGTGGGGATGGGCTGTTGCCGAAGACATGAACTCTCATTCGGTACTCTATCAATCCCTTATCAATATCATTGTTTTTATACCACAGGAATTTTAGGTAGTTTCTGTGATATTCTCTAACTACGAAGCAGTGAAAAATGTGCTGAACATCGGCAGTAACAGCAACCATCTCTCTCCTGAAACGTATCAGGACTCCGTCGAACTTTGAAGAGGAATCGAACACACCTCTGATCTGCTCAGGTATACTCCAAACAACGGTAAATACCAACACTCTTCTTGTTCTTTCAATAGCGGAGCAACTTCTGCATGGATGTTGTCTAATATCTTTTACATAAATTCTATAAAATGTTCTCTTTTGAGAGCGTTCCTCCTCAGACTGTTTTCGAGGAATTCTGCTCTCTTAACAGCTTGTTGCCTGTTGTTTGGAAGTTGTTGTCTTGGTGTCCAAAATGGTAACAGAGATACCTAACTGCCGGTGGAGTCTCTTACAAACTGGTTGTCCATTTGTTTCATAAATGTTTTATCTTCATACGACATTCCTGGTTTGTCGTCATCTTTTGTCTTAGCAAAGATATCATATTCTGGTATGTCTACTGTTTTGGTTGCAGTATTGAAACAAACGGGATCTTGTTCCCGTACACAAATTTTAGCTTCACATGGTCTTAGTGTCGTAGGTTGGCCAGATGGTAGGACAAATGTTTTCTTCACAGATAAGTCTGGAGTTGCATGTTGATAGTCCAGACAGATTTCTCCGATGACGACCCAGCCCAGTTTTAATTTCTGGACAAAAGGGTGATCCAGGTGGTCCATATCTATAATCTAGGACATGGTGGACTTTGGAAAGGTCTCTTCATATAAGCAGCATTATCTTCCTGCTATCTTTAATTTGCGGGATCCTTCCATCTATATCTTTCATATGTAGAAAGTGTACGGCAGAATCTGGTGACGGGATTTCGTCTCTGCTTCTTGGAATATAATCACATTCTACCAAAACTGGTAATCCCAACTGCTCTTGTCCGTGTAATGATTGGACTATGAACCCTTTGTCTCTCCTGCCACTGGTGGCAATACGACCTGAACAAGTGGTCAGGGTATAATTTTCTGCTTTTATTTCAATGTTGAAGAATTTAAAAAACTCTGGTGATGCCAGGGACCTGTTACTTTGGTCATCAAGAACTGCATACATTTCAATGGTTTTGTCGGAGTTGTCCCTATGATGTACTCTGACAGGGATGATCTTGGCACATGACTTGCATGTGTTGTTTCCACAAATTTCTGTGAAAGATAAGTTCACTGTTCTGTCAGTACTGCTAGCATTACTTGCCTCCCCGCCGTTCTGTTGTACTGTCTCCCCGCCGTGATGTTGTACGGGCCAACTGAAGATCCCTGCCAGACTCTACAACATGTAAGGCAGTTGTGTGTTGTTTGCTTCCGCAGTCTCTGCATGAAATCTTCACCTTGCAGTTTCTGCTCCTGTGGGTTGTAGAGGCGCAACACCTAAAACATAGGTTGTTTTGTTTGAGGAGACCTCTCTTCTCCTCAATAGATTTTGATTTGAATCCTCCACATTCGTCTAATGAATGCCTTGTGTTGTGTAGTACGCACAAGTCTGGTGCTTCGTTTTTTCTGCACTGGGGCAGGGTGCCCCCAACGTCTTTACTGGGTTTGTTTGGAGATCTGTCGACATCAGTCTTGTGAGATGATACCCTGGTTTTGGCCACGGGTGGTTTTCTACCAGAAAACATTAGAGTTGTTTGCTGTTCTTGTTCATAACATTCCTTGTTTGTTAGTTTTGGAAAGTTTCCCAGTCTATTCATTAGTGAAGCTTCCACCATTTCAGGGGATCCATACATGGTATCTATACGATCCCACAGCAATCTGAGACATTCAGTGGGGTTTTCACATGACCTCCGTATACTTTCAGCCTCTTTTGAAGACTCAACTCCGAACCATTTTACTTAGAGGTTTAACTGTTGTGAGTCTGACACTTTTGCTTCATCAATAACTGACTTGAAGCTATTTTTCCACACAAAGTAGGATTCAGCACGGTCATTGAAATTAGTAAGACCAGATAACATTATTCCCTTATGGAGAAGGAATATGATTATATCTGAAGTCTGGTTCACAGTCCTGTCATCCTTCAAGTCTACTGCATGTAAACTTGGTATTGGCATGTCCCGTGATAAGTGCTGACGCGACGGTTCAAATTCTTGTATTTCTCTGTTAAGGCGAAATGTAACAGACTGAGATCTACGAGGTGGTCCAGCGTAAGCTGGAGCAGATCTTACCTCTGGTGCTCCATATACTACTGTTGGAGTAAACGTAACTTCCTGCGGTCTGGAGGATCCATATACTACTGTTGGAGTTGACGTAACTTCCGGTGGTCTGGAGGCCCCATATACTACTGCTGGACATGACGTAAATTCCGGTTGTTCTGGAGGCCCCATATACTACTGACGAGATATTTCGTGCCTCCTCAATTGAAACATTGAAGAAATGTTCTTCAACATATTGTTGTAGCGGGTCTGCTTCTTCTATGGGCAACTGACTTCGCTGGTCTTCACTATCAACTCCTGTTTGACCACTATCGTCATCAAGGATCTTAGCCTTCGTTTCTGCCATGACGGCTTCTTTTCTTGCCTCTAGCAATGTTTGGTCGGCCTTTAACTCGGCTCTCTTCCAAGCTGCTGTAGCTTCAATCTCTGATTTTTGTAGAGCTGTTGCTGCTTCCATCTCTGATTTTTGTAGAGCTGTTGCTGCTTCCATCTCTGATTTTTATACGCCCGTCTTTGACGGGACGTATTATGGTATAGCGGTGTCCGTCCGTCCGTCTGTCCGTCCGTCCACACGTCGTACTCTAACTAGAGAACGCTTAAAACATTTTTCTTGAAACTTTGCAGGATTGTTGGATATGACGGAAGAAAGCTCCCTATTGTTTTATTTTGTCGTCGGATTTTTCGTTCCAGAGTTATGGGACTTTGATTATTTAAAAAAAGCTTGAAATTGCACTTTTCGTCCACATGTCGTACTCTAACTAGAGAACGCTTTGAACATTTTTCTTGAAACTTTGCAGGATTGTTGGGTATGACAGAAGAAAGCTCTCTATCGTTTTATTTTGTCGACGGACTTTTCTTTCCAGAGTTATGGGACTTTGATTATTTAAAAAAAAGTATGAAATTGCAATTTTTGTCTACACATTAATAATATTCTTTTATTTTAAGACATTACTACCCCTAAACCAATATACATTTTGACTGTTTAACATAAGATGAAATAATTGATACATATCAGAAGTCCCTTGTTATGTTTGTTAATATGGAGTTTTTAATTTCAAGAATCATTTAATCAGTTTGCTTTAAAGTGGGAACGGGCGTATCATGCGCTCTTGGTGCAGCTGTTTATTGTAGAGCTGTTGCTGTTTCCATCTCTGCCTTTGTTGCCTCCATTTCAGCCTTTTTACGAGCCGTTGTTGCCTCCATTTCAGTCTTTTGACGAGCCGTTGTTAGGTCCATTTTAGCCTTTTGACGAGCCGTTTTTGCCTCCACTTCAGCCTTTTGACGAGCCGTTGATTCTTCTAACAAAGCTTCCTCTTTGACAAAGCGGCCTGCTTCTCTGCAAAGGCTAGACTTGCTTTCAGAGCTTCCGCCTTTGCCCTCTTTCGTTTTAACAGACTGGAAGCGTCTGTACGTGTTGACGTCCCACTTTGTGAATGGTATTTACTATTGTGGCACGATGAGCTGCTACCAGGTGCCTTTGATGATTTCTTGGGCGTCAGAGCCTGGCTTGTTTCCTGTAGATTACACAAAGCGACATCTATCTTTTGTTGCCGGAAGCCTGATAATGTTGCACAGTTCATGTTTGCTGTCTTCAGTCCTGCTGGATTTCAGGAAGGCCTTATAGGCCCTGAGTTGCTTCTGGTACCTGATGTTTGCTTGTGCAATTTTTTGACCCAGGTCTAACTGGTACCCTAAGTTAGCGGGAGGATCGTCTGCTTTTTTGAGCAGGGCGTTAAGCATTGTCCATAAATAATCTATATCTTGACAATATTTGTCAAATGTCTTTGAATACTGTTCTTGCCCTTTCTCTGTAAGTGTCCGGACCCTGGTGTCCGGAACTGTTGAAATGGTGTTCTCGGGCCTATCTGTTGGATGTTCACTCATGATGATGAAACATTGTTTAATCCAGTTGTAGCTTTGTCACCTTGAACAAGAACGGTGTTACCGTAGTTGAGTGACTGTGTTGTCTTTTGTCCGGGAACAAGAGAAACGTTGTGCTGTAACCGTGTTGCCTGCAGCAGGAATGGTGCTACCAGTGTAACGAGGGTGGGGAATGGCCTCGTTATCTAAATAAATAAAAACGTGTTTGAGATGTATTTTTACTACTCCTTGTTACATCGACATCAAAACGAAAAAGAGACAGAACATATATACAAAAGAGGCAATATCGGAATTAATTTTCGGAATTACATAATAATGATATGTACAAAGAAGGATAACCCCTAGAATTGTCCAAACATTCTGACCATGCCAATCTACTATATAACATCCCCCGGCACAAAAAAAGCAAACCCCGTTTGGTTAAAGATGGTCAGAATATTTGGGAAATAACATATTTAAATCAATTCAATATCAATTATCATAAGAAAATGTTAAAAATAATGATCATTTGAAAATATACCTTTTAAAAATATACACAAAATATGTACAGGTTCAATTAAACTTTTAGACTGACAAAGATATCCAAGAAGAAACGTTTACAGTCAGAATTCTGATAATGAAAACTGAAAAACAGGAATTGATGACACCAGCAGAGACCAAGGCTCTTAATTAATTTACATGTACTTTATCTAGGCGACTTCATTTTAAATAAATGAACACTAAAACCCTTGACATGTAGTCAAATAAATTTGGTTATTTCTGGCACAAAAACATCAATTTCAGCATAAAGCATAATGACTTCCCCTGTAAACTTAGTATCTCATGATCATATAGCACAATTTTGAACTTTAACCCCATACAGTATCTAGATTCTTATAGTGTCAATCAAATGCAAAATAGCAAAAATCACAAAACGGAAATCTCAACATTACCACATTTCAATCTAAATGGTAATAAAACTAGCAAAATTATGAAACGAAATTGTGAAATATCATATATCACATATAGTGAAATCAAAAACCTGGAAAGCGACTTGTTAACTCTCAAAAATTGTCAACATCAAAAATGTCATTTTGTCAAAAACTACAATGTTCAATCAAAAATGCAAATCAATATATACAAAGTTGTTGTACAAAACTTTTCAAATTCAAATAGTTGGTGGCGGTTTTCGGTGTACCAAGTTCTGGATGTACTCGTTTAGCTGGTCAAACGGTATCCATTGCGCATTTTGCGCAGGCTCTCCTCTCCACTGTATTAAATATTCGTCAATATTATTGTTATTACGATGCGCCAGCACTTTCTTTATTTTATAAAATTCATCAGGTCTATCTGAAGTTGTATCAGTATTATGTACCGAAGTATCTTGGTATCTTTTTGTCTTTACTCGTACACGAGTGGATCTACGTAAAGGCTGTGGTGCTGGTTGTGTATTCTCATGTGTTGTAGTGTAAGAGCTGGAAATTTCCGAGTTTGGTGTATGATCAGTTTCAACATTTTGCTGAGGTAAAAAGAAGTAAGCTGGTTCAGATTTTTAGTCTATCTAAATGTGCAGGATTCTTCAGAATTTTGCCGCATGACGGATCTCGTAGTTTGACAGTATGTGGTGATAAGATTTCATTTACTACATATGGACCACTGTATTTTGGTTGAAATTTGCGACCAACACCTACTGGATCCTTTAACATATATACATAGTTACCAACTACTAATTTTAGAGGGTTTGATTTTCTGTTGACTCTTTCAATCATGTTTTTCCCAGCAATTAAAGCATTCTTTTCTATATCTGAGCATATTTCGCTTATTTTCTGGGCATGAGTCTCTATAAATGTATGTACATCAGCTATCGTGTTAAAATCTGTTTGATGAGATGACACAGAGAGTGGGAATTTTGTTCTGAATCCATACAAAACTTCATATGGAGAATATTTGATACTTGACTGAACAGACGAATTCATAGCAAATGTTACTGCTGGTAATATAGCGTCCCACTGGTTCCCGCTTTGGACATAAGGCGTGAGGCGTTCGGCGAGTGTGCGATGAGTTCTCTCGCAGGCACCAAGGCAATGGTGTATAAAGCTCGGTATAAAATTTTGTTTGATACTAAGAAGTTTACATAATTCACCAGTACAGCTACTTATAAATTCGCTACCACGGTCACTAATTATAGTGTCACACACACCGTATTGACAAACCATTTTAAACAGAGCTTGAGCAACAGTCATAGCGTCACAATTCGCGATTGGTATATTTACAACAAGCTTACTGAACATGTCGATAGCCGAGAAAATGTATCTATTTGATCGTTGGGTTGTAGGTAAAGGTCCAAATAGATCGACCTGCCATACTTGGAAAGGTTCCGTTGGTGTCTTATATGAAATAATTCCCGATCTTGTGTGGGCTTTGGTCATTTTTCTTGTCTGACATGCATGACAGGATTGTAGATATTCTGACACAATAGAATGTAACTTTTCAAAATAAAAGTATTCACTTATAATATCTGTTGTACTTTGTATACCACCATGTCCTGCCATTGGTGAGTCGTGGTACAATTCAAGTACAGGTTGGATTAAAATTTTGGGCAACACCAATTGATATTTGCACTTGAAATTTTCAGTTCGTTTAGATTTTGCATTTCGTGAGTGAAATAATAATGAATTGCAAAGATGGTAATCTGCACATCGTAAAATTAAGCGTCTTGCATCATGTTGTGGTTTTGGTAAGCTACCACTTTCTAAATAGTCAATAATGGGAATAAGTGCAGTGTCTCTTCTTTTAAGTTTCATAACACTATCTGGAGCAAAATTTGATTGTTTAAATAATACTATACTTTCTTGGACAAGTTGATCTTCAGTTCGTGTATTGGTGTTATGGTCTGTTTGAACATCTGGTGCATTGACGGCAGTACGTAAATTGGAATTGCAATCAGTTCCGCTACTTTCCGATGCACTACTCTTTTGTGTGTATGACAAATCTGTGAAATTGCTATCAATTTCACTTTGTTTCGTGTTCTGTGATACAAGAATATCTGATATCTGTTGAACAGAAATTTCACTTAATATGTTAGTCTCTGTCATATTTAACCAGCTAGTTTCATATTCGTGTTGTTTTGGCGCATCATTTGTTTCATTTTTGAAATTGCTATCAATTTCAGAATTGTCTGTATTATAAGACTGGAAATTCGATCGTGGAGAGCAAGGGTCAAATTCATGTAGTATGTCGTCATTTGTGGAATTGCTATCAATTCCACTTATTGTTTCATTGTCCTGAAAATTGGTCACTTTTGGACTTCTCCAAGTAAACACTTTTTGGAATTCTGGGTCGAACAAAATTGAATTCGTTGAGTTTCCTGGGGTTATAACAAAATTGATCGTATCAAAACTTATCAAATCTGGGGAAATGCTATCATTTCCGGTAGACTGATCACAAATATCATCATCAAGTGAAATAAGAATATTTGAAATGCAATCATTTCCAACTTTTGGATTTATCTCATATGGAATGTATCCATTTGTCAATTGCGGAATCATATTGGACATGCAATCATTTCCAAATTTCGGCATTGTATCGGTAGTCAAAGTGGAAATGCAATCATCTCCAATAGCAGTAGACATTTTGGTGATATTTGAACAATCGAGTTGACCTTGATAATTGATTGTGTCTAGCGGTGAAGCTGTGGAAACATTTCCAGCTGCCGGAATGAATGCATCTTCCGTGTCGCCATCATAACCTCCTGAATCACTATTATACACATCAACATGATTAATATTCACTAAGTCGCTACAAATAGGCTCTACAAAATCGATTTTCCCGGTGTGTTCTGTAATGTATGGGAAAAAGGGGTCGTTTTCGTCTGGACTTGAAATACCATCAGATGCATCGGAGTCCATGCATCGAGAGAGAGCGTCAGGGACTTGCATTTGAGCAGCAGATTTGTATTTAATTTCAAAGTTGTATTGTTGAAGTATTGCTAACCATCGGTCATAAATAGCGCCTTTTAATTGTTTTTGTATCAGTGGCCGAAGCGCTTGGTGGTCGCATTCGACAATAAATCGGTTGCCACGTAAATATCTTGAGCAATCACAAATACTGGTGACAACACCTAATAGTTCGAGTTTTGTAGGACCGTAAGATTTCTGCCAATGATTCAAAGATTTTAAACCAAATCGAACAATTCGAATATTTTCATAGTTACCTTCTTGATCAGGATGTTTTTGATATAGTACATATCCCATTCCCCTCGATGATGTATCGACAGCTAAATAAAAAGTCAAGTCAAATCGGGGAAAGGCCAAAGCTTCTGAATTAAGTAGACGAAATTTCAATTCAATGAGCGCATTTTCTTGCTATTCTGCCCAACAAAACATTGCACCCTTTTTGAGCAATTTGGTCATTGGTTTAATAGTAGCACTGTATTGAGGAATAAACTTTTTAAACCAGTTAAAGAGCCCCAATAAACGTCTTAATTGTTTGATACTTTTGGGTGACGGGTATTCTTGTAAGGCTTTCACACGATCAGGGGGTGGCCTTATTCCTTCACTAGATATATGATGACCTAAGTATATACAAGACTGTTGAGCGAACGCACACTTCTTGGGATTTAGTTTAAGACCCGCTGTTCTAAAACGGTCGAATATTTCATCTAAATCTTTTATGTGTTGTTGAAAAGTTTCCGAACACACAAGGACATCGTCCAAATAACAAAGGCATGACTTGAATGTTAAACCTCGTAATACTTTGTCCATGAGAATTTGAAATGAATTCGGCGAGGAACTAAGACCCATTGGCAAACGTTTAAATTTAAAGGTACCATAACATGTGTTAAATGCAGTGTATTTAGAACTGTTTGGTTCAATTTTCATTTGAAAGAATCCGGAGCTAAGATCAATGGATGTTATAAAGTTGGGAACACACTCGGTAAAAGATTCGGTGAGTTCTTGTAAGTCTGGAATAGCATAACTAAAAGTTTGTGTTTGGGAATTGAGATGGCGAAAGTCACAACAAAATCTAAATTGTGAAAGACTAGCTTCTTTATCATATGGTGGTCGTTTGTTTGTTGCTTTTTAACGTTTAGTCACTAACATTATAGGGCTAGTAATAGGTATTTCCTCACTTGGGTCTACAGGGCAAATAATACCTTGCCGGAGGAGTTCGTCAAGGTGATGACGTAAAACTTGCTTTTTATCTGGGGCAAGTCGGTAGGGACGCTGATACTTTGGTTTTGCGTCGGGTTTCAATAGGATTTTATGTTCAACTAAATCTGTATATCCAAGTGCTGGATTGTCTTGTGTTACAAAAATATCTTTGTTTTTAAAAAGAAATTGGTCTAATTCACATTTATCATTATCACTCAAATTTGAGTTGTCGAGCTTAAAATGATCTAAAAATGCTTTTTATTCTGGACAATTTCCAGATTCAAAACATTCACTTTCGGATTGTTTTACATTAATGTTTTGTACTTTGTGTTCATTAACAGTTACTGGTTGTATTTGTTTACAAGTTGTAATTGGTGTAAAAGTAGCCACTGCCTTTCGCTTATGAAACGTAATAGGATCATTTGAAGGATTAAGAATTTAACAGGAACTGTCCTGTTTTTAGAAACTGTTACTACTAATTTTGAAGCCAGCAGACCCTTGGACAACAGGTATTTACTATTTTCACATGTACCTTGTTGTCCATACATTATTGTTGAAGACAATTTACCCCAAATCAGCATTTCTGAATTCGGAGGGATTACTGTGCGTTTTACACTTAAAACATTTGACGTTCTCGAAGGAATTGTTAATTTACTAAAATCGAGGACTACTTTGTTTTGAATAAGATATTCAGTACCTAAAATTATCGGATGAGATGACATTTTCATAACATAACACAGTATTTTGCTATCTGAACCACATATATTCATAGTAACAATGGCCGTTCCAGCTATATCAATTTTCTGGTTATTAGCTAAAACTATACAATCATGCACCTCTGTGTTCAATATACCCTTCTTATTATACGGTATAGAATTGAAAAGCTCTTCAGAAAAAAAAATATTTATCGAACTACCACTGTCAATCAATGCAGATAGAACATTTAAAATAAAAATTTTGAATTGTTACAAAATTTTACTGATTCATCAGTGTCTGTTGTAATTGAACTATTAGTAGTGTGACTTTCAATCTCATTTTCTACATTATGGGAGACAATATTAACATCTTTACGAACAGGTGATAAACTTCTGTTCCTAATGGCACCTACTACTTTCCTCCTGGGGGAGCGGGCCCGGTGTCCCCCAGGGAATTCGCATTTCCCTGGAACTTATAACACTGTGACGCCGTGTGGCCACCCTTTGAACAAATTTGACACGCAACTGTATTTGACCTTTGTGACTGTGACGGTTTAAACAAAAGACATTGTAACGCGGTATGGCCATTTTGTTTACATAATTGGCATTGTAAATCTGAAGAAACATCGCCAGTACCGTTCCATTTGTAATATTTTTGTACATGACCTTGACCTTGACAGTTATGACCAGTAATGTTTTGTCTAGGACCTGACACTCATCTATATGTATTGTTTTGTATCACTACTGTTTTCTGCAAGTTTATTAACAGTTGCAGACAATTGTGCCATCTGAGTTTTTAAAAAAGAAATGTCGTCTTGATTTGATGTCGGGACTTGTTTATGAATAGCAGCTAAACTTGGTTCATGTACCCTGTATTTGTACGCTTCGCCTGCCTTAGCAAGAGAAAAGGCTTCCGACGTGTCTTGTGGTTTGCTAGTACGTACATAAAAGGCTAACTTTTCCGGTAACCCGTTTATAAATTTAAACATTATTTCGTGTTCCGGTTTGGACAACAAATGACCCTTTTCTATCAGTTGGCAATAATAATCTTCAATATCTTGAGACAGACTTAAAGTCATATTATGAAAGGCCTCATTTTCGACAATAACTGATGGATGTTGCCATCCAATTTTTACATATTGGTCAATAAACAATTTCCTAATGTCGGACCATTGAAGTTCGGGATTGAGATCGTTATACCACTCAC
>MJUU01064765.1:0-27723 GCA_002080025.1 Modiolus philippinarum
GTAAAATACATCGTATAGCAAACAGCTATATTACTTTGTTGTTAGCAAATAGCCATATATATGTAAACAGTTCTTGTTCTGATAATGTTTGTGTATATTAATATTTATATTTAGCAATTAGCTTAACTAAACTTTATGCATTTTTAAACACAATATTAATAATTGTATGGAACCATGACCACAACAATAATAATCATATTACCACATACATTATAAAATATGAATGTATCACCTATGTATAACCACAACACATTAATTGATATTTACCCAAAATGACAGTATGTCCATACAGTAATGCACCTCTTATACTTGTACGTAATCGTGTATTTCCTTCAGTGTTTAAATGCACACCTCTATTGTCAAGTACAGAAAAACTGGGAAATTGTAACCCTCTATGAATCCAGAATGTCATATCATTTGAATGTAAAGTACACAGGTCATATAACTTGCAGTTTAAACTATAAACTCTGTCATTGTACTCATGTAACGTCAATCCTCTATGTTTACATACACGGTTCCTTTTAAATAACATGCCAATAATTACATGACGAACATTAAAGGACAAAAGCACATTCGCTAAATGTTGTATGGCTAAACAAACATTGTTTACACTGTTATCTTTATTTCCAATGTCATTACTACCTATCTGTAAAAACACTAACTGAGGTTGAAAGTTATACACATCCACAAGATAAGCATACATGGAATTTACCTTGCCCCCATTGACACCCTGAATTCTCACTTCATGATTCGCCAAACGAATGTCATCTTGTGCAAGAAATCTACTAAATCTTGTTATATGGGAACTACCCAGGATAAATGTTCTCATTGTGGTTAATAATTACACTAGCTCTAACTTAATTCTAATAAAACAGACCTACTTGTAATCAATGTTTTGTTTACTTCTGCAATTTCCGGAATTATCCGAAGCGCCACCACTTAAATTAAAACAATTTAGCCACTCCCCTTTGTTTCCGAGCTGTCAATCAACTTTGCATCCCAACACCATCTGTATTTGTAATACACAATATTTATCTGCCACGACTAGCAATATTGACTGATTTTCATACGTTAATCCACATCAGTAAAAATAAAAACAGTTTAACTTCAACACAATGCATATTCCCCACAAACAGATAGGTTAGGTTCTTACAACTTCAATATCGATTCCGCCATTTTGTCGTGATGAAGATGCCAGAGAAATCAATAACACAAGTTAACGATCGAATAATCAATCTTAAGTCTTTTGAAACTATAAATCCATACCAAAATACTGAATCCTATCTCAACACAATAATAATTCGATAAAATAGAGTGCGGAAAACAAAATCTTTCGCTTAAAAACTTCAATACTTAGACTCATCATCATCAACAACCAGATCAAATTTATGTAATGAATCGCTTGGGTCACGTGACCAGCTCATGAATAATCACAGCTCACATACATACACTGTCGCAGTCGTATAAATGAGTCATCAAAGATAACTCGTATTTATCAAGTCAAGACAAGTGCACAACAGCTTGTCTTAACTTGGTTGTTTAAGGTCTGTCCAAAATGGCCAAATGGATACAAACCTTAAACTCTGTCATCACTTTAATTAGTCTGCATGGGGAAAGGTATAAAATAAATTCTTTTATATCATGTTTCAATTAAGAAATAGATTATTGCAAGCGGGCTCTATGCGAATTAGAACATGGGCAGACCTTATATTTGTCAATCGCTAGGAATAAAATGAAGACAAATATAAGGTCTGACCATGTTCTAATTCGCATAGAGCCCAATTGCAATAGTCTATTTCGATTCTAATATTTTTAACAAGCATTTTGAACATTTGAAGCGGCTCTTAGAGAGCAATATTGGGTTTGACACTAGAATTGAAAGATGTCGGAAAACTGCATACAATCACACATAGATTGACATGGAGAAATCTATATCCATTGTTTTATTAATACAAGTGGCTCATAAGCTTATGAATTAATACAAATAATCTGTTATGAAATATATAAAATACAGATATTTTAAAATCAAAGCAGGTATAAGTGTGAGCTGGTTATATTTCTGATTTATATTACTGCTTAGTTGGGTTATATTTAAAGCCAAAAACAGAACAGAAAAGGAATAAAACTCATATTTAAAATCTTATTAATGTTAAAAATTAAAAATTTTATATTGAAATTGTAGATCATGATATGCAACATAGATAAAATTTCATAACAACATGACAATCGTTGCTAGGTTACGGATATGTCAATTTCAGTTCCGAGTCTTAAATTTAGTTACTGTTGTAAATTTCTATTATTGTCATTATTATTTGATGTGGCTTTTTGGATGATTCATTATTTAAAACTTTATTTGCACACAATATGCAGTAAATGCACATTGAGTGAATAAAATGTGAAATTGTACATTACGAATGTCCTTTTGTAAAAAATATATGCTTGTGCTAAAAAATATTGTTGGAATTAGAATATAGCTTTGTTTCCAAAGCGAAAGAAGAGAGTCATATTAGAATTAGGGTATAAACTGATAGTATTTATTATTTTAATATGCCCCCGTGATGAAAAGTCAGGGGCTTATTGTTTTACCCTTGTCTATCCATTCATCCGTCCATAAGAATAAAAAACACAACTACTGATGTTTTTCAGAAACTTAACAAGCAAATTCCAACTTCCTCAAAGGAATCTGACTTACAATAAGTAGATGTGCGAATGCATAACTTACGGAATATTGAAAATTTCGGCATTTGCCATGGAAACTAAAAAAGGGCTGGAAAATTCAAAGTGCCTCAAATTTGATGATACTTGACAGGAAGGATGTCTAGCACCCATAGAAATGATTTTGGTTCTCAGAATTTTCAAAATGGCTGTTATTGCCATGGAAACTGCTAAAAGGTGAGAAAATTCTAAGTGCCTCATTATTGATGAAACTTTACAGGAAGGTTGCCTAGCACCCATAGAAATGAATTTCGGCTCAGGATTTCACTTATATATATAAATATATATATATATATATACAAACCTATAGGATGTCGGATCGAAAACAAAATTAACGATACTGTGCAAACAAAATAATAATATATACGTCTAAAGTGATACACAACAACATCAAAATAAAATTATTATAGAGAAATTTAGGCAATAAAAAACCTAAATTGATCAAATGACGAAATTTTCACTAGACCTACTAGCTTTCTCAACGTCTCTCGATAAGTGATCGTAAAAAATATTTACATACATCGAACGTCGAAAGATATTTTACCTGGACACAATATTACAATATTTACACAAAGATATTTTTGTACCAGACTTGTGACAAAACATAACTGAATGATAAGTTAAGAAAAGGGGTAGGGGCGGGAAATTAGCCCCGCTAAACACTAAATGTACAAACACCACTTCTTTAATAAATATATTAACAAATACTGTGAAAATGAATACTCAAATAAACGGAATGAAAAACAAACTACTATGATTTCTTGTTAATGCCATCCGGATGTAATGCACACAACTCTCTGATCCAGAGGCTTTCTCTCGATTGTCTCTGTTTATCGCTCCAACCCCACACATGATCAATGATGGTCACTTTTGATCTTGCAAAATCTTCCAAAGAATGCCCAGGTAATTTGAAATGTTGACTGACAGGCAGAAATGGTTTTTTGGTGAGGTCACTGCGGTGTCCATTCATTCTTTTGTTGAACGGTTGGACACTTTCACCCTCATACTGTAGACCACAGACCTGTCAGTCAATGAGGTATACGACATTAGGTGTCTTACAATTTACATTGCAGAACACCTTGTATACCTTACCTGTTTTTTTGCTACTAAATGTTTGTGTTTGTTGCATTTGCTGACAACACTTGCACCTTCTGTCATCACAAGGTTTGCATTGGCCAAGTGGTGACGAGTTTTGCGGAAGGTTCGCTCGGACCAAAGTATCTTTAATGCTTTTTGGTCGTCTAAAAGCAATGATAGGAGGCTCAGGGAACATTTTCAATAGTTTTTTGCATTTTTCGATTTCTTTCCAGTGATGACCGACCAAGCTCGAAACGTTTGCTAGCGAAGGATGATACGTGATGACCAGGGGAATTCTTTTATTTACCTTCTTATCTTTGTATTGAAGGAGTTCGTCTCTGGTGACCTGGCATGCTCTATTGAACCCTTTTTGTATGACTTTGTCAGAGTACCCCCTTGATTTTAGATGGTGCCTTAAGTCCCCAAGTCTTTGTTTAGTGGTGTTATCAGATGAACAAATGCGTTTTACTCTGATGGCTTGGCTATATGGTATGCTATTAAAACAGTGTTTAGGGTGGCAACTTGATGGAGACAGATATTGATGTTTGTCTGTCGGTTTTGAATATATGTCCGTGGAAATTAATCCCCCTTTTATTGTGGTGGTAGTGTCAAGAAAGGATATTTTAGATTTTGACACTTCATGGGTAAATTTGATAGAGGGATGAATAGAATTGGCATGAATAAAAAACTCGTCTAGTTCTTTCTCGGTATGTGTCCATTTCATATCAACATCGTTAATAAATCGGAACCAAGATAGTGGCTTTTTAGGTGTGGTTAAAAGCAGCTTTTTTTCAATACTACCCATAAAAATGTTGGCATAAGATGGGACCATCTTGGTTCTCATAGCTGTACCATTTACTTGAAGGTAGTGCTCTCCATTGAAGGTGAAATTATTATACTTAAGAACCAATGTGAGCATTTCCACTAGACAATCAGTAGGTGGTTCTTTAGCTGTACGTTTTTCCCAATCTTCTTTGCATGCTGCAATGCCATTCACAGACGTTGAGAAAGCTAGTAGGTCTAGTGAAAATTTCGTCATTTGATCAATTTAGGTTTTTTATTGCCTAAATTTCTTTATAATAATTTTATTTTGATGTTGTTGTGTATCACTTTAGACGTGTATACAGTCGAACCTCGTTGTGTCGAACTCGGTTGTCTCGAAAACTCGGATGTGTCGAAGTTAATTGTCGATCCCGACAAATTTCCCATTTGATTAATGCATTTTTACCTCTGATGACTCGAACTCGGTTGATTTGAAATCTCGGATAACTCGAGTATAATATATGGTCCTGTCGGAAATTTCTAACGCAATTTTACCTCGATATGTCGAAGTTTAATTATGCATTCGAGAAAGAACAGTAACATTTCCAATAAATTGTCTACACATCTCTGTCAATCATTAATTAAATGTCTAACGTGTAAATGTCTTTTGTCAGATACGTGTGTCCAAGCGGAACCCAACCGCGCTTTTCTTTGATTTTTTGTCGGAACGAATTTGAATGACCAAAGCGTAAATAAATTGGAAAAAAAATCATTTGTGATTATAAAGGAGTATAATTATAGCTTTTATTTGAAAAAAGAGCTTTTCAACTAAATGCCAGACAGTCCACATTTTCTTCATAAATATTAAGGGCTAGTTTCGTTTCAATATTTGCATTGTGAAATTTAATTTGACACTTACCCATTACGTTATACGTTTGGACTCTCTGTTTGTTTTAAAAATTTTATAGTGCATTCATGCTAATATTTTGTTTATTATCAATTTTTTTCCCAACAAATATGCAACAGTAACAGTGTGTACAACAACGGGAAATGCATTTAACAAAAAAAAGACCATGTTATGTTCTTATCTGTTGTTTATCTCACAAGGAAAAAATGTCCTTATCCATACCTCGGATGTCTCGAACCTCGGATAACTCGAACAATTTTCGATGGTCCCTTCGACTTCGACTTATCGAGGTTCGACTGTATATATATATAATTATGAAACACGATAGCAATTTGAGTATTTTATTCTTCTAGCGCTTTCATCCTTCTGTAGGGACTTGTCAAGATTAAAAAATGCGAAGTTGTTAATGGTAACGTCGTTAAGGAGATATAGTGACGTTACGTAATTGTTAGTTTGTTAGAAAATGAACGTTATTTTATTACTATTTTCTCCCCAAAACTAAACGCATAATTCAATGCACTAACAAACTAACAATTACGTAACGTCACTATATCTCCTTAACGACGTTACCATTAACAACATCCCATTTTTTAATCTTGACAAGTCCCTACAGAAGGATGAAAGCGCTAGAAGAATAAAATACTCAAATTGCTATCGTGTTTCATAATTATATTATTCTGTGCACGTGGGCTAATATATCATTATGTCCATACTTGTACAGTGTCAACACCTATATTGTGTCAACACACACTTAAATTTGCACTTGCAGTATTGATTCAGGGTTCAGTGAGAGGGGGCATATACTGACAGTTCTGGTTTATTTTTACAGGAGATATGATCAAGAAAAGAGTAAGAAAAATTCACTAGCTTTAGGTAAATCAAACCATGGATTAGCAGTTGTGTATTTACTTCTACAACATTATGAGAAGGTAAAATACTTATACAAACAAATATTTAGTTTTCATAAGTGTGATTCTAATTATATTATTTTGTTTATAATATACATGTCAGCCTTCACCATATATACTGCTAAATTTCTTGGTGCACATGGCAAAGTGTTATGTTAAGGTTTTGTCATAACATCATATTCTAAGATCTGGAAAACTAATTTCTGTAATTCTGCTGATTGTCTTAATTGACCCATTTGTGGTCATTTTGATATCAGCGTGAGTGAATTTGCATTCTTATTATTTCATTTGATGTTGAAGAAAAGGGAGTATATTTGCGGAAAGAAACTAATCTTTATGGATATCATTTAAATCACATAATATAAGTTTTGAAACAATGAAATATGTTTTCTTTATTTACCTAAAATAATTCTATTAATGCTTTGTTTAATTAAAAGTTCTAAATTTCTTTTCTGACATGTTGGCATTTTTTTGCTTTGCTCATTAAAGAATCAGAAATACAAAACATGATATTGTTTTTTCAGGCAGAACGCCATTTACTTAAAGCCAAGGAACTTGAAGAAAAGTACATAAAAGATATGCAGCTAAGAGATAGATATGCAATCCTCATGAACTTAGGTGTAGTTTGTATCTATACAGGACGTTATGAAGAGGCCATTGGTTACTGTGAAGAAAGCTTAAAAGTAAGAATCAAAGAGTTGATGTCATTATATGAATTTTTAAATATTTCACATGGAAGTATAAAAACAAACAACAATGTTTCTGTTCCTGAAAATGCATTTAGAGAACTTCTCCTCAGAATCTTCTCTGCAAGTTGGAACTTAACTTTTTGACGACAGTCCTTAGTTGCACCCTTCAAAAAATGTGGCCAATTTTCATAATACCGTATTTTACGGCTTAAAAGTCGATAGGGTGTATAGGTCGAAGGGCCCATTTTTGGGGAAAATTTTGGATCCATTCTCAGATAGGTCGAGGGCGCAGTATAGGTCGACAGCTGACGATTTTTTGAAATTAAGTATTGGTAAGTATAAGCTCTGTCCACTGTTTAAATTGTTTATAATTTATGTTGTACTAGCTGATTTCAATGATTATTATTATTAATACAATCTTTTTTTTTTTGTTATGAAAATAAATAAAATTAAATAAAGCGATGTTCATAAATTGTTTGTTTTGTCATTTCCTTTTCAAAACAATTTATAACATTGTTCAGCCTTGGGAATCTCAATTAAACTGTTGTTACAACTCATTATAGATTGTCAGTTTACTGGTGTAATTATTTAATCACTGATTAATGTTTATCCAGGGAAGCCATAAAGATGTCAACAAGCTGTCTCGATGGCTTGACATGTTTAGGTGTTATTCACTAATTAGGTCCAATTTTATATCCAAGCCGTGATCCATTTCTTTGACACAAATATTTAATTTCCCATAAAAATAATTCATTCAAAAGATTGAAGTAATAAAATTATGACAGCACACGTTAATTTCCCGATTGCCAGAATTTTCCTTGCCATGTTTTTACCTGTACGCATGTGCAAGCATTAAGTGTAAGAGTTATTGTTCTTTGTACAGATGTACAGGTACGATAAGCAAATCCTTGTATCAGTTAAGCCAATAAGGATGGATAATTGATGTCCCGATTTGTTAAATATTAATCAAATGCTTTAAATACTGCAGAAACTTTCTTCAAAAATAAAAATATTCAGTCAGAAATGCAACCTTGAAGAACCGTAACTGATTCATAGTTGTTCCGACTTTTATCGTAATTATAACCCAACAAACACTTCCTGCTTTGCGAGTGTGCAAAAACACAAAACAATAAAGGTGTGAAACCACCAATTCATTTCTTTAACATTTTCAACTAAAATTTGGAATTTTCAAACCTCCCTGGACATTTTATCTTAAGTTTAACCTTGCCAAGACCATACATGTCGTGAAAGGCACATACCTGCTCTACATTATATCAAATTTTCATCATACCTTTAAAGCCTTCTAAGAGATTCCCGGTGTGTCGGGGAAAGCAACCTATAAATATGTACCACGACGTCACAACATTGCGCAAAAATAGTCATTGGGAATTCCCCTCTTTTAAGTGATCTAAAATTACACCTGGTCAATTGACCTTGGTCTTGAATTAAACCTAATATATCATTGTTTAAATGGGTACATCATTCATCAAATTCCCTTGAATAGATTTAAAGGTGCAAGAATACAAAGTCTATCTCTAGATTCAAAAGGTCTATTTTCTCATTCGTTCCAACTCTGATTGGTTGAATTGGTGGTTTGATACCTTAACAAAATTAACTGTATTTTATTGTAATATTGAGATTTTAAATGATTTAATAGCAATATCAGGAACAAAAAAACAGGGCATAGAATCTTCTGGCATACCAATCAGACGTCTGTACTAATTTTTTCAGGCGAGAAAATTTTGATTTGATATCAGATAGGTCAAAACGGCAGAAAGGTCGAGCCCACAATTTTTTGGAAAAAAAATATCGACCTTTAGGCCGTAAAATACGGTAGTTCTTTATACTTTATAATTTTCCTGTTCATACCGGAACGAGATTGCCTTATCTGGGAATTTTAATTCAAGATTGTACTTCATTACAATATGCATTTCAAGATCTTCTCATCTAAAACTGGTCTGCCATTTGGAACGGAATTGGGAACAATGATCTGTGGTTAATCTCCTTTAAAAATTCTGAAAATTTTGATAAGACAGCATCCAAGATGGATATAGGGAATGCATTGAAAGACTTGGTCCTCTGAAACCACTGATTTGTTCACAAAAATCCTCAGATCGTCTGCTTTAAAAAGTGTGATCAACGTCACCTTACTATGCTGGGATAAGCTGGTTGATCACTTGATTCTGTCATTAACACTTTTCATTCAAACATCTAGACAAAAACTGAAATGGTCTAAGCCAAACATTACATAATTGTTACTTTAAAGCTGAATCATCATCCAAAATGGCTTCAAGCAGGGAACTTATTATATTGTTTTGCCCTATGGAAAATGTGTACAAAAATCCGCTGAATGGATTTAAACCAAACCCATTAAACCCTTAAGGAGATGTCAAAGAGATGTTGTTTCTTTTGTGCTGATTTGTGATTCTACCTGTAAATGGGTCTCAATGGGAAACTTAGTTAAGGAATGTATCCTGTGAAAAGTGCATATAATAATGTTTCTCTTGAGTAACGCTGAAAGGATTTAAATTCAATGATGCATGCATGTTGTATATGAAATATTGATGAAGTGTTCTTACTTTGGTAGGGATTGATTATGTAAACAAATGATCCTCCAGATTCTATTCTTTCACTTTGAATAAAGAGCTATTTTCAGTAATTGGATGCCTCAAAATTTTTAAAGCTCTTTAGAAACAGTGGAGTGTGTATGCTATGGTAAAATTATATATTATATTATCTATCCCCATATCCGCAATATTCAATTGAAATAATTCTCTCTTTTTGCATGGCTTGGTGTCCATTGACACATTGTCACTTGTTTAACTACATAAGATCTAGTTAGGGTATCAATGGTATTTGATTACTGCTAGATGAATTGTCACCACTTCTCTATTTTAAAGCAAATTGAAATGTCAAGGGTCTCTAATTGTCATGCAGGCTTTTCTTTTAGTATATTTTCATGAATTAGAGTAAACCTATCATTGTATTTCAGATTCAAGATAAGATGTATTTCGGACATTTACCTGAAGCTGTAGGACAACTATTAACAAATCTTGGACTGTGTTATCGTAAACTGATGAGATTAGATGATGCTGAGAAGATGTATAAACTGTATGTATTTACACGCATTCTGTAAAGAAATTGTGTAAAATTATGAAGTGTAGATCACTTAGTCAGTCTATCACTCTGTCAGTTCTGTTCTTGTTAGCACAACTCCTCTGAAACTGCTTGATGGACTGCTTTCGTATTTTGTATAATTTTTGGTTATGATACTTTTACTGCCTAACTGATTGAAAAATTACGTCTAATAAGTACATCTCTTCTCAAACTAGTCAAGTGATTGCTTTCATATTTGATAAGGCTGTTGGTTATTATGTGTTGACCCTGCTTTCATGAACATGAATTATTCCTGAATATTCATGGATTATTCATGAATATTGTTCATCAATATTCATGAATGTTCAAGGATTATACTCATGAATATTCAGGAATATTCATGAATGTTAAAGGGCACAATGAATAAACATGAATAATTCTTGACATGAAGCTGCTAGAATAAATATGAATATTTCCCTGCTTTCATGAACATGAATTATTCGTGATTATCCATGAATATTGTTCATGAATATTCATGAATGTTCAATGATCATATTCATGAATGTTAAATGGCACCATGAATAGACATGAATAATCCTTAACATGAATCTGCTAGGATAAATATATATATTATGGGAGTACAGATGTCTAATATTAGCTTGAAAATTTTAAGGTATTTTACAATAAGCAATGAGCTCTCGTCTATGAACATGAATTATTCATGAATATCCAGAAAATATAATTCACGAGTATTCATGAATATTCAAGAATCAAACAGTACCTATAGGTGCATGCTATACACCAAGTATAAATATGAAATGTTTTAGATATTTATACTAAATTAACATTAATGATGGGTCAAGAATATGACCATGATGACTATCAAAAGCATGAATTTTATCCATATTTTATGATAAAAATACATATAGAATCGAGGAATACTTAAAATAAATATGAATAAATTTGGCTGAACTTATGACAAAGAATTGATTGATTGATTGATTTCCGGTTTTACATCACTTTGAGCATTTATTCAGCTATTTCATGACAGTGAGTTTAAACGATCGAGGAAGCCAGAGAGTCCGGAGAAAACAACTGACCTTCTGCAGGTAACTAGCATACCTTGGTAGGAACAATTAACTGTCAATAATTAGATGGTATCATTGTGACAAAGCGAAGGGAAGGATCATATTTTGGTCTTCTTTCCGTCTTGAACGAAATAATTTTGTATGATATTGTATAAATAACAAAGAGTCCTTTTTCATGCTCTAAGATGCTTTGAAAGAAAATTGTGATAAATGTTTTGTCTGAAACTTCCTTTTTTAGCTCACCTGGCCTAAAAGGTCATGTGAGTTATTGCCATCACTTGGCGTCCATCGGCGTCCGTCCGTCCGTCGTAAACTTTTTCAAATATCTACTCCTCTGAAACCGTTCGGCCAATTTTAACCAAACTTGTCCTGAATCATCACCAGTGTATCTTGATTCAAAATTATTTTTTGATTAGTCCGAGGACCAAACAGCATGGCTGCTGTTACTAAAAATAGCTCATAGGGGTAAATTGCTGTTTTTGGCAAATAACTCGAAATCATTACTGATATCAAAAATCTGACGAGGTAAAAGTGATCAGCATGACAAGATCTACCTGCCCTGCAATTTTGAAGAAAATCTGATAACCCGTTTTGGAGTTATTGCCCTTTTTCTGTAAAATTTCTAAATTTTGACATTCTTTTTTTTTTATCACAAAAACTATAACAGATAGAGGTCAACTTTAAATTGCAAAAATGTTCAGCATATCAAGATCTACCCACCTTGAAATTTTGAAGAGAACTGACTACCCATATAGGAGTTAAGGCCCTTTATTGGTCAAATTTAAGAAATTTGATACTGTTTGTCATCAATTTAAAAAAATTTCTCCTCTTAAGCCACTGGGCCAATTGTTACCAAACTTGACCTGAATCATCAACAGGGTAAACAGTTTCAAAATTGTGTTCGGATAGTCCGAAAACCAAGCAACATGGCTGCTGTTACTAAAAATAGAACAAAGGGATAAATTGCAGTTTTTTGCAAATAACTCAAAATCAAAAATCTGATTGGAGTGAAAATAATCAGCATGTCAAGATCTACCAGCTCTGCAATTTTAAAGAAAATCCGAAAACTCATGTTGGAGTTATTGCCCTTTTTCCGCAAAATTTTCTCAATTTTAATATATTTTATTTTTTATTTCAAAAAGTGTAACAGATAGAGGTCAAGTGTAAATTGCAAAAAGGTTCAGCATATCAAGAGCTAGCCACCCTGAAATTTTGAAGAAAATCCAAAAACTTTTGTAGGAGTTGTTGCTCTTTTTCACGGAATTTTCAAAGGACAAGGTAGGATAAGGTCCGTTTTTTGGCCCCCACTTCAAATATCTTAATATTTTTATGACATTTTTTTCCTGTTCAGGCCTAACGATGGTTGCCTAGCAACCGATTTAGAAATAACTGTGAAATGACAGGAGAAGAACATATTTTGATCATAACAAAGGAATCAAATATCACATATATGTAATTTATTAGGTCAGAATGCCCACGAGTGTATATTACGTTCTTTTTCTCTACTTATCATGAACCTGGCAACCAAAAGTTTCCTTAGCAACGCTTTAGATTATAGATACTATGAGAAAAAAAATAGGAAACAACAGAAAACTAAAGGGTTTAAATATCGAATAAATGATATTTTTGTAAAACAATTAAATGTATATAAAAGGGTAAAAGTGTATAGGTTACATGTTATTTTCTTTACTTTTGGAGAACTTAGCAACCAAAACTGCTCTTAGCAACGTTAAAAATTGTGAATGAAATCGAAAAAAGGTCTGAATAACAGCCCATGTAATGGCGAAAATACCAATACAATACTATATCCGTATTACATATGTATTACTGTATTACTACTTCCCTTTCTGTATTCCTTCTGCCTGTAGCAGCAGCCTATAGCAACCTACAGTGTCCTTAGCAACGGTACAAATCGCACATGAAAATTTGAAGATTAAGCTTTTAAGAGAAATAAAGCAGATGCAAGGCCATTTATATCACAAAAATTTTATTTCTAAATTACAGTTAAATGATAGAAAAAAAAGAAGGGAAACGGGGAATGTATCAAAGAGACAACGACCCAAAGGGGAGTAATAACAACCCAAAGCCACCATAAGATCTTCAATGAATCTGTAAAAATCCCTTGAGTTCTCGATTCTTGTTGGAGACCTAACAACCTAAATTGTCCTTAGCAACGATAATTGGTTATACACCAAACAAGAACATATGCAAACACGAAATATATAATTCAATGTTCCTGGACATGTGATGATATGATTAATGCATTCAATCTTTTGCTGGACAATAGTTTTGTTCGTTTTGGCAACACTATTTATCAACAGGTCATAGGTGTTCCCATGGGTACAAATTGTGCACCTCTAATTGCAGATCTTTTCCTTTTCTGTTACGAACGAGACTTCATGAAAAAACTTCAAAACGGAACCATACCAAACAGTGATAAACTTATTTCTATTTTCAATGATAACAGCAGGTATATTGACGATATCCTTACTATTGATAATCCCCAGTTTTTAGATTATGTAGACATTATTTACCCGCAACAACTAAAATTAAATAAAGCTAACAATGATTCAAAATACTGCCCTTTTCTGGATCTAACTATCATTATTGACTCTGGTGAAATAAAAACTAAAATATATGATAAAAGGGATGACTTTGATTTCACTATTACTAATTTCCCTTTTCTTGACGGCGACATCCCTCTAACTCTATCCTACGGAGTGTATATTTCTCAACTGGTACGATTCGCACGGGTTTGTTCTACTCTTGACGATTTTAATGAACGTAACCTTACTATCACAGCCAAACTTTTACAACAGGGTTACAGATTTCATAAGTTGTTGAATACATTTAAGAAGTTTTGTAATAGATATGAACATTTGATATCTAAATATGGTGTCACTCTTAAAGAGCTTATTACTAAGGGCATTTCTAATCCTCGTTTTTACGGAAATGTTGTTAAAAAATGCCAGAAATTGATTAAAAATCCAGAAAAGCTTGGACGTAACTTACATTCTTTACGCAATAGGGGATATCGAAAAGATATACTGCTTACATCCATTAAATTAGCTTTGAGACCTGATGACCTGAAAATTTTGCACACACTGATACTGCCGACGTCTACTGAAATTTATGATGATTCTTGACCAAACCCCTTCCAGAAGTTTTGAGTTTGATTTTTCTTCCGTAGTGCGACAGTGTTCTACCAGCAGACTAGGCTCCTTGAGCTAGCCGACAGTTTAGCGGCGAGCACCCCTTGACCCATCTTTTAAAATTACGTATTGTTTTTTCTTTCCTTTCAAGATTGCAGTCATGGAGTTAGTAGTCTACCTGTATTGGGTTTTATTTGTATGTTTCTTATACTATAGGGAAACGGGACAGATAAAGGGGAGGTTTGGGTGCCCATAAACCGGTTTAACCCTACCGCTGGCTTTTGTTAGTGCCGGTACCAAGTCTGGCTGTCCCGAGTTCCTATTGTTTTCTACCTTTGTCTCTTGTCTTATTCGTGTTTTTCATGTGTAGTTCCATGACAGATTGTGGCATGTAATTATAATTTACAGCCATTGTGGGTGTTTAATGTTATCCATTCTTTTACATTGAGTTGTATATGTTACACTAACATGAAAATAAAGTAATATACTGGCGCTCCCTTCGCTGTACATTCATGGTGAGCATAGCTGCCCAAGTTTTCCTTAGTTGCTCAACAGTAAGAATTAAACAAAAACAAAAAAACACAGATAATAACATATCCAAGCAGCTATCATAAAGTCTCTAAGCAACCATTTTGTCCCTTAGTAACAAATTTTCTGTTGTTAGCATGAACATTTAGTTGCTTGGCAAACATTTAATAAAACAGTAATAAATGTACCTCAAATGTGTTGCGTTGGTGGATCCAGAAGGGGTGTTCCGGGGGTTGAACCCCCCTTTTTTGTCTTGACAATCATGTATTTTTGAACGAATATCCTGATATTATATTAAGAAATACCCCCCAAAAATCTCTTTCATTTCCAAGTGCAACCCCCATTTCTCAGTGTTACAAACGCCTGTGCTGTATTTCCAAGGAAAAAAAACTAAATATACTAGTATAGTGTATGCTATACAAACGAGGAATATCGAACAAAACAAGTTTGATTATCGCATTATACAAGTTTGATATTTAGTTTGCTCTCTTCGCTAACACGGTTCTACATTTTCACTTATTCATAACTAATAATAACAGTATGATAAAAAAGAGAAAACAAAAGGCTTTCCAACAATAGCAAAAATGTAGTATTGTTTTCATATAATACAAGCTTTTTTCTTACGGAAGCCTATTGAGCTTATATTTGCAGGTATATAAATGAAATCTTTCACGAATAAACGCTAAAACTGTGCATTATAATTCCCGAAACTTTTGCGTATTGACGATAATTGGCGCAAAATTTTAATTAATGAATAGACTAAGACTGAATATTGAAGATGACGGTTTAACATCACAAATTGGTATAAACAATGAAACACTTTACTGAATTTCAAATTATTTTGACAGAAAACTTGGGCTAATATTAGACAATTTCTAGAGTGTATTGAATGACCAACAATGAACATATTTTAGCTGATTTAGTGGATACAGTACGAATAGAGGCTGCTTGAATAGTAGCACGAGGTGTAGACGTTTCCCAAAATATTTTTTCCCCCGTTTCCCGAGAATTTTTGTTCCCTTTTCCAAAAATAAAAATTAGAGCTTTTCCGAAAAATTATTACATGCACCTCTTCCATTAGCCAAGTAAATAAAATTGATGCCTCTTTAGATTGAAAACAAAAAGATGCATGCTATATGATTATAAGAGAATTCGTGTATCCACATTGCAGATGCAAGATGTTCAAGTTTCATTTCATACGGTGCATCTGCAAAATAATTTTAAATTTACGACTTCCCCTAAAGACAAACAAAGGCTGGCCTGTATGGAATGGGATTTCCACCAAAATTCAAAGCTTCTTGATTCGGAACCGTGTTTTCCTCATTTGTAAAGTTTTATACTGTAATTTTTTAATTGTACAATTTCTAGCTGGTATTTTCTGTTTCTGTTTAATCATTAATTTTGTCTTTCCTTTTTATTTCGAGAAATGTTATCCTCTCTATATTCTGCTAATACCGTAATAATTGATTATGGAACACGAATGATGTGATCGATCTATGGTACCTGTCAGCCTTCCAAATAAAAAGTCCTGTTTTGTCATAATCTTTGCTTGTCAGTACGGTAATAAACACTTGATATTACTGTAATGATGGGGTTTCCGGGCGTTGGATCCCCTTTTTAAATTTCATGCAAAACTTATGCAAATAGCTAAAAAAAATGGCAAAAAACGACTGGAACCTAATTGAATTTCCCATTTGTGAAGAATGGGGATCAGTCTAAAATTCAGGCTATAACCAGTATATAAAAAAGTGCTTCGAGCTTTTAAGTAAACCTTAGGACCCTTTTCACTGCATTATTATTGCTTCGGAGTTAAAGTTTATGACAAGGTTTTTTTATATCTTTTTATTTTATCCATTTATTTTTTTAGTGGTTGGAAAAAATATATTATGCAAGTGCACTCCATCCAGATCTGTATAAGTGATAGCTGGTTTTGTATTCATGCCAGATCTCAGTTACTGATAGAGTTTAATTTTCAGTTGCAGACGTTTACATAAATTGCAATTCTCAATATATGTATCTTGTATCCACCGACATGCCACTAGCCTGATGGAGTTGTACTCCTTTCATCTACATATTTGCTTCTTGTCATCATTGATAAAATGAGAAAAAAATGCCGAATATGATATTGCATGTAATAAAGTGTATGTGTTGAAAGTGTACCTAGCCGCATGATTCTTGATTTTATTTGTTATGTTTGAAATGTCTTGTTTATTTGTTTATCAGGTACTTTAATTATATGTATTGCCATCAACTTCCAAGGAAGTAAAGTTTTGCTTTTTAATAAACATGATTTATTTATTTATTTTTTTTATATTCAACATTTGTTTATCTGTTATTTTTGTTGTGAGCTTTGTGGTATTTCCTGTAAAAACACCCCTTATTATACTTTATGAATAGAAATAGCATAATTAGCATAGTTTTTAACTATTCAATGCTCGAATAATATCGTAAGGTTGGTTGTCAGGTACGGAAATAAGGATCAGATACCGGAAATGATCCGTCGTTTATAATTTCGGTCAAAAACGGGAACGAAGAAACGTAGATTTTGGAATTTTAGGATGTGAGCGCCAACGTAGACCACCGAGATTTTTTACACACAAATTGGTGAGTAAACAGCCTACAAATCTATGGTAATTTGACAGTGGTCTACGTTGGCGCTCATATTTAATTTTAGACGCGTAGATGACAAAATCGTAGATTTTTGCCGTTCTGTCAGGTTTTCATTAACTTTGACACCTTTAAAATTTAACACTGGAAGTTCATGATGAAAAATAAGTATCAGAATACAAAGAATGGTTGCTATAATTTATTCAAATAGCCCCTGGTTCGTTTTCCGTGCTAAACTAATATGCGAAGGAAAGGGGGGGGGGGCAAAAACAGCCTTTATCGTATCTTGTCCTTTTCATATTTTGTCATCTTTATTTCAATAACAAGAGAAGATGAATTATAAATTGATAAAATGTTTGCCATGCTGTGGCGACTTCAAAACTGGTGTTGAAAATTGTTCTTTGACCGCCATTTTCAAAATGGCTGCCAAAAAAGGCGTGAAAATTCGACATTGTCCGATTTCAATGAAATTTGGTTTCCAAATAGATATTGATGTTTCGACTTCAAAACCAATGTTGAAAATTGTTCATTGACCGCCATTTTCAAAATGGCTTCCAAAAAAGGCAGGAAAATTCATCATTGTCTGATTTCAATGAAATTTGGTTTTCAAGTGGATCTTGATGTTGCAACTTCAAAACAGATGCCAAAAATTGTTCGTTGACCGCCATTTTCAAAATGGCCGCCAAAAAAGGCTGGAAAATTCAACATTGTCCAATTTCAATGGAATTTGGTTTCCAAATAGATATTGATGTTGTGAATTCAAAACTGATGTTAAAAATTGTTCGCTGACCGTCATTTTAAAATGGCTGCCAAAAAAGGCGGGAAAATTCAACATTGTCTGATTTCAATGAAATTTTGTGTCCAAATGGATATTGATGTCACTACTTCAAAAGTGGTGTTGAAAATTGTTTGTTGACTGCCATTTTCAAAATGTCCGCCAAATAAAGGCGGGAAAATTCAAAATTGTCCTATTTCAATGAAATTTGGTTTCCAAATAATGGTTTTAAAAATTGTTGTTGACCACCATTTACAAAATTATGTCTCAACTTCAAAACTGGTATTCCGAGTGGTCCTTAGCATGTACGTTTTTGTTAAAAAAGTCCAACAAAGAAATATAGTAAAACATCATCAGACTTTAGATACAGTTCAAGATATTGGTGGTGTTTGAGCTTAAGTTCAATTGTATAACTTACAATCTTAGCTTGATTGTGACAACTGAAAGCCAGGTGAGCGATACCTAAAGCATACCTCTAAAATCATTAAATCCAGAATTTCTGATAATTATGAGTTGCACAACTTCATCAAGATTAAAAGGATAACCTGAATTTTTATTGGAATTTAAGATTTACAATTTTAAAGAAAAAGCAGAATATTAGTTTTACAAATGAATGTAATTTTTCTGTCTGTGAATCCTCTCAAAATTCTAGGTATTAACTTGCACAAGTTGATGATAATATCGTAAACATAGGTAATCAACGATTACAAATTTCGCCTCATTATGGCACATGGACACAGCAGCCCAAATTTGCCAGGGTACTCATCAGACCTACCACAAAGATATATGCATACAAAATTTTAGATGATCTTAACATGCACAGAGATTGAGATCTAAACTCAGAAATAAACTGATTGATAGCCACTCAAGTGAAAAATGTAGGTCAAAGTGACCTAATTTTGCCTGGATGCTGACCTACCACCAAACATGCATGCATATACAATGTTAGATGATCCTACCATGTACAGTACCTGAGATATGAACTTCGACGTAAACTTGAATGTAAGTCAATAATGCGGAAAATGTAGGTCAAAGTGATCTAATTTTGCCTGGATGCTGACCTACCTCCAAAGATGCATGCACATGCAAGGTTAGATGATCCTATTATGTACAGTAACTGAGATTTGAACTCAGACCTAAACTTAAATGCAAGGCAATCAAGCATAAAATATAGGTCAAAGAGACATAATTTTCCTTGAGGCTGTGAGACAACCCAAGATGCACCTGCATACAAAGTTTGATGACCCTACCCTTCATAGTTCATAAGATATATACCCAAATGTGGACCCGGACACGAACACGGAGGCGGACGTGGACGCCGATGGTACTCCAATAGTCCCCTCAACAAAGTTGAGGCAAACTAAAAAGTAAATAAAATAATTTCGATTTTCAAATTTAAAGAAATTATAGGTTACAACTGAGGTTTTTTTTGGTACAGTAAACCTCAAAACTCGTTAAAATGTCAAGTATAGGGTAGTGAATTATACACAACTTAATCATGCGACATGAAAACCGAAAGCTTATTCAGTGGAATCGACTTATACTTATGGCATAGTGTTGTATTGAATAATGAACACTTTTTGGCTCGATAAACCTCTGAAATAGTTGAAATAAAAATTTCAGGTGTAAGGTGCACAATTTTATCATTTGAACAGAATATTCTTCTAAGTTTAGATTGAATCTGATGAGTAGTTTTGAGGGAATTGCACATTTTTATAATTGAGCTGTTTTGGCTCGGTGAATCTCTAAATGCTGTTAATACAAAATTTTATGTATAAGGTGAGCCACTCTTTTATATAATAAAGATATTCTGAAAGTTTGCTTTGAATCAAATCAAAGAATAAGAAGAAATTGCTTTATACAACTATAATTCTTATATGATTTGCATAATAGGAAATACGCTGATATGATTGGTTGAATTTACTTCCGGTAGCAATTTCTGAAGTCGTTTATTTTTCAATAGACGACGTTGACCGAACTACATTTAAGTTCACATTATAAATTCATACGCCGAGCGAATCAAATAGAACAAACACGTGTGATTGGCATTACAAAGTAAGAATTTAATTATTTATCATCAAATTAAAAGAATTATAAGGATTAAACACCGTTTGAAAGGAATTTATAGAAGTAAAAACGAGACCAAGTCCCTCACAAACATATCATAAAAGTCCTTCGGACTTTTATTTGTTTGTGAGTGAATTGGTCCCGTTTATACTCCAATAAATTCCTTTAAAACTGTGTTTAATCCTATATTCACTCATCCCCCACTTTTAAAAAAAACAAAACATTAAATAAACTTACTTTTACTGAATAGAATAAATAGAATTTTTTCCGTGATGAAACATTCACTAAAAATATTTATAAATTGTAACACATTCAGCCACTTATGAACGATTTTGCAAAGAAACATCATGGGCTTGCTCCTTCTGCATCTCCTGTTTGTACTATTTTTGGAAACTAAATAGTTTGAGAAACAACAAATCTGATTGGATCATCATCATTACATGGTATTATTCATGCTTTTTCATTAATATTTCAGTTTCAGTAAGAGGAAAAAATCAAAGTTCAACTATTCATGTTTATTCATTCTGCTCAAACAGGAGATTTGAGCCATCTTAAACTTACTATGAGGAATGTGCCATTGCTCATTGTTAAAGCCTCATGGTGACTTCAACATTAAGAACAACAGTTTAAGTGTTATTCCACTGCTTCATTTTTTTCACCATGTATTAATAATAGAGATTTTGTCTCATGTACATTTACTCCATCCCTTTGCTTTTTCATGTTCAAATGTCAGTCAAAATGTTAAGATCACAATGAAAAACAACAATTTGGTCAAATTTTTTTTACTGATACTGAAATTTGCAGAAACAGCCCTTTAAAATGTGATTTTTTCAGTTCAAGAAAATTCAAGGTTATTCATGGTTTATAAACATGAATATTTTTAGTTTGGAATATCTTACTTGAATAAAACTAGAATATTCATGAATCATGAGTATTCAGGAATATTCAACATTATTCATGAAAACTGGAATATCACGAAAGCAGGGAATGTGGATACTGCAGCAAACAACGATTAATCAAGGTCTGGGTGATTTATGGGCTTAAAATATTTTGTTTTTTTTTATAGTCAATTAACTATAACCATGGTCATATTTCAATTCATATTCCTCTATTAATTTTAAAAAGTGTTTCTATCTTTTTCAAAAACATCATCAATTGAATATTTGTTTCAAATGATGATATAACAGTATTTGGTCAATTTAACACAGCTGCTCAGGTGTGACCTGTTATGTTTTCTGCTCATACTAATGGACAAATCTTGGGTACTCTGAATTGTGTCATATCTGAACAGCTGTAAATTTGAATGACTTGGTATCGCTGTGTCATCAGTTGGAGAGAGTATTCATTAACATTGTTTTTGTCTAATTTTGTCTTACATTAGATCATATAGAAAATGTATTCAAACATCATCTCTGGAACAACTGAGCTAGTTGCAACAAAACTTGGTTACAATAGTCCTTTGGTGTTCTTCTTAAAGAAAAATGTCTCTCATGTTGGCATCTTTCTCAAGATGGCTGCCACTTGGGAACATAGTTTAACATTGAAGCCTATGGGAAAACTCATTCAAACATCCACTGGGCAGAATGGAATCATATTTGGTCACAATAATCATTGGTTGGTCCCGTCAAAAGTAAGGTCTAGCATGTCCACATCTAATGCATGATGGCCTCTTAGCAAAGAACATACCTTAACAATTGGCTGATTTGAAAACTCTATCCAACATCTACTTCTTCGAAATCACTGAGCACTGTCATTGTCCCAATCTAGTCCAAGATGGCTGCCAGTAGGGAAGATAGTTTATCATTGAACCCTAAGGAAATACAATCAAAGATCTCAGAAACTCACTAAATGGGTCATACCTCATCCAAGATGGCCACCACTAGGAAACATTGTTTTACATGTGACCCCATGGAAAACATTTAAAGTTCTCCACTGAAACTTTTTGTCCAATAAGAACCAAACTTAGGCCAAAATATTCACAATGGTTCTTAGAGTGTCAAATTCAAAAAAGGATTTCTGCAGCTTGGCATGTCATCAATGAACTGAGGAACATAGTTTAACATTAGGCTCCTGGAAACACATTGAGAGATCTTCTTATCTGAAACCACTTGGCCAATTAGAATCAAACATGGTCACAACACAGTCATTGGATCATGTCCCCTTAAAGAATTTTGTTTCGATTAAAGGCTTGCTCCCCATCCAAGATGTCTACCTGCTGGGTACATAGTTTAACATTGGACTCTATGGGAAACAAATTGAAGAAACTTAAGAACTTAGTTATTGAGGTTGGTGTCAAATTAGATGTATGATAAGTACTTTAAAGTTGTACCCTATAATTGCAAAAATATAAAAATTCTGCAGCCTTTTCAAAAATATGTCGATTTTCTTGCAAAATGATAATATTCAGTGTAATCAAACAATTTTGGTGCATAAAATAAAATAGCTGTGACCTCAGAAATATACCATATGGCCAATTTTATACTGTGTTTGATTAAATCAAATAAGAGCAACAGCTTTACCTAAAAAGATATTTGAACTATTGTGACATTATGATGTAAAAGACATCTATATGATAAGATCTTCTTTTGTGATTATCATATAGATAATAATTACAAGATGTTGAAAACGAGGAAACATTTTGCTATTTCACAGATTTTCCTTAAAAAAAACAATTTTGAGTGCCTACTGCAAAAATGTAAGATATAGTACAAATATACAGTGCACATTCATTATATTGCCACCTTTGAGACCAGGAAAAATTTTCGCGACAAATGAGGGTGGCAATATATCAAGGGAATAAATTGGATAGTAACTATGCGACTTTTTGAAAAACGGGTGGCAATAAGTGAAGGACTGTCATTAAAAGGGGGAGGTATAATGAGGATGCACTGTATAATTATTGATATCTTAGAGACTAAGGCCTTATTGACATCTAAGAATGAAAGAAATGATAGATTTGCAATACTTTGTAATTTTAGAATTAAATTTGAAGATTCAAGACTAGTTGCCTAGCATACTTCCTCCTTTCCTGGTATTTGCAGTCAGTAGTGGACTCTGTAAAACTATCACAATTTTTGTTCTTACAGATCTTTAGATATAAAGATAAATGCTGTAGGTTACTACACCTTAGATGTAGCTAAAGGTCTGATCAATTTTGCTGTATTGGAAATGTCCAGAGATAATGATATCAAAGCTTTAGAATATTGTCAAGAAGCCATGAGGATATTTGAGGTAAGATTCTGAGTGAATTGTTAATTAGAAAAATTAAATCTGACTTTGATATTTGTCCTAATTGGCTGTTGTGATCTGCAAGAAGTACAAGTCACTTTTCTTACACTTGTTAAATTTTGATAGTATAATAGACCACTTCCCTGTTTCTATTTATGAATGAATTCCTCCAGTTGACCTGGAGTCAATCAACTCAAATTGCATCACAGAACATTGTGAGGTTGAAAAATCTATATTTTGACGTCAAAATTTTCCTGGGAAAATTCACCAGCTGGAAACTAGTCTATATTGCTTCAGTCTGTCATATACCCCCACTCGCTAGAGAGGGGGGTATACTGGATTCACCTTGTCCGTCCGAAAAAATTTTCGTCGCATTTTTCTCAGCTTCTACAAGAGGGATTGATTTCAAAATTGGTATGCAGCCTCCATATGGTTAGTTGTAAGGAATTTCCTATTTGAGTCCTGTTGGATGTATACTTCCTGTTTGATGAAATGTGGACTTAGTTACAAAATGTAGTGAAAATATGAATTT
The DNA here is from genome assembly GCA_002080025.1 of Modiolus philippinarum. Lineage (NCBI taxonomy): Eukaryota > Metazoa > Mollusca > Bivalvia > Mytilida > Modiolidae > Modiolus > Modiolus philippinarum. Next base: position 24,132 of record MJUU01064765.1, read on the forward strand.
TTCGTCGCATTTTTCTCAGCTTCTACAAGAGGGATTGATTTCAAAATTGGTATGCAGCCTCTGTATGGTTAGTTGTAAGGAATGTTTTATTTTGAGTCTAGTCGGATGTGTACTTCCTGTTTGACGAAATGTGGACTTAGTTACAAAATGTAGTGAAAACAAGAATTTTTCGTCACATTTTTCTCAGCTTCTACTAGAGGGATTGATTTCAAAAATGGTATGCAGTCTGTATATGGTTAGTTGTAAGGAACGTCCTATTTTGAGTCCTGTCGGATGTGTACTTCCTGTTAGACGAAATGTGGACTTTGTTGCGAAATGTAGTAAAAACATGAATTTTTCGTCGCATTTTTCTCAGCTTCTACAAGAGGGATTGATTTCAAAATTGCTATGCAGCCTCTATATGGTTAGTTGTAAGGAACATCCTATTTTGAGTCCTGTTGGATATGTACTTCCTGTTTGACAAAATGTGGACTTAGTTACGAAATGTAGTGAAAACATGAATTTATCGTCGCTTTTTTTCTCCAATTCTACAAAGGGGGATTGATTTTAAAATTAGTATGCAGCCTCTATATGGTAAGTTGTAAGGAACATCCTGTTTTGAGTCCTGTCGGATGTGTATTTCCTGTTGGGCAAAATGCGGACTTTGTTACGAAATGTAGTGAAAACATGAATTTTTCGTCGCATTTTTCTCGGCTTCTACGAGGGGGATTGATTTCAAAATTGGTATGCAGCCTCTATATGGTTAGTTGTAAGGAACTTCCTATTTTTAGTCCTGTCAGATGTGTACTTCCTGTTTGACGAAATGGGGACTTTGTAATGAAATGTAGTGAAAAAATGAATGTTTGGTCCAGGGTTCAATGAGTGGGGGTATACTTGGTTGCCATTCGGCGACAGCTCTTGTCAAAACTTTGTTCATGTTTGTTTTTTTTTATGCCCCCTTATGCCCCCGCCGTTAGGTGACGGGCATTAAGTTTTACCCTTGTCCGTACGTACGTCCGTCCGTACGTACGTACGTCCAAAATTTTCGTCAAGGATTTCTCAGCTTGTGTATGCAGTAATGAAGTATGATGTGTTGTACTGCGTCTCCCTTTTTCAAGTCTGTAACTTAACTACTTCCTGTTCGACGACAACTTTGATTTTTTCCTATTATAGCCATATAAGGGCATTATTTCTAAGGGCATTTCCCATCCTCGATTTTACGGAAATGTTGTTAAAAAATGCCAGAAACTGATTAAAAATCCAGAAAAACTGGGACGTAACTTACATTCTTTACGCAATAGGGGATATCGACAGGATATTCTGCACGTGTCCGTTAAATTAGCTTTGGGATCCAGTGACCTGAGGATTTTACACACATACTGGCCTCTCACTGATACTGCCGATGTCTACTGAAATACATGACGATTCTTTACCAAACCCATTGGGAGTTTTGAATTTGATTTTCCTTCCGTAGTGCGACAGCGTTTTACCAGTGGACTAGGCTCCTCAAGCTAGCCGGCAGTTTAGCGGCGAGCACTCTTTGACCCATCTTTCAAAATTACGTTTTGTCCCCCCATTTTTCTTTTCTAGATTGTGGTCATGGAGTTAGTAGTCTACCTGTATGGGTTTTATTCATATGTTTATTCTACGATAGGGAAACAGGATAGAGAAAGGGGAGGTTTGGGTACCCATAAACCGGTTTAACCCTACCGCTGGCTTTTGCTAGTGCCGGTACCAAGTCCGGCTGTCCCGAGTTCCTATCATTGTTTATGTTTGTCTTTTGTATTTTTATTGTGGGTTTTTTTCTTGTGCAGTTCCTATTTACTTTCTGGCATGTGGCTATGTTTTTCGGCCATTGTAGGTGTTTCCTGTTATCTTTTTTATTCCATATATTGAAATTTTTCGTCAAGGATGTCTCAGCTTGTGTATGCAGTAATGATTTGATGTTTGGTCTGAAGCTTTAGTATGATGAGTTGTACCGTGTCTCCCCTTTTCAAGTCTGTAACTCATCTACTTCCTGTTCGACAACAACTTTGATTTTTTCCTATTATAGCCATATATTGAAATTTTTCGTCAAGGATTTCTCAGCTTGTGTATGCAGTAATGATTTGATATTTGGTCTGAAGCTTTAGTATGATGAGTTATACAGTGTCTCCCCTTTTCAGGTCCGTAACTCACTTACTTCCTTTTTAAGGACAACTTTGATTTTTTCCCATTATAGCCATATATATTGAAATTTTTCATCAAGGATTTCTCAATTTGTGTATGCAGTAATGCTTTGATATTTGGTCTGAATGTTTAGTATGATGCGTTGTACCGTGTCTCCCCATTTCAAATCCGTAACTCATCTTCTTCCTGTTTGACGACAACTTTGATTTTTTTCCCATTATAGCCATATATTGAAATTTTTCGTCAAGGATTTCTCATCTTGTGTATGCAGTAATGATTTGATATTTGGTCTGAAGCTTTAGTATGATGAGTTGTACAGTGTCTCCCCATTTCAAGTCCGTATCTCATCTACTTCCTGTTTGACGACAACTTTGATTTTTTCCCATTAGAGCCATATATTGAAATTTTTTGTCAAGGATTTCTCAGCTTGTATATGTAGTAATGATTTGATGTTTGGTCTGAAGCTTTGGTATGATCTGTTTTACTGTGTCTCCCCTTTTCAAGTCTATAACTCATCTACTTCCTGTTTGCCGATATATATCTGGTGGGGGCATCCGTGTCCCATGGACACATTTTCTTTTATTTTTTCAAGAATCTAGTTATGGTTGTTGGCAAATGTTGTCATACATTGATTTTGATTTTCTCATCTAGAATGATTCATTTTGTATATGTGTGTGTGTTTTGTTTGTGATTGTTTGTGTTAATTCTATTGCGGAACCAAAAAGAAGACATATTTTCTTCCAAGAAGCTTTAGAATGAACCTTACATTATATGGAATTTACAAATCCTTCTCTCGTTTTGTCATTAGCTCACCTCACGATAGTGAGGGGTCTTATGTGATACCCCTAGCCTCGGCATCCGCGTCCGCGTCCGGTTAGGAAGAATGGTTAAGGTCCATTCCTGCTTACTGACATGCCCCACATCAACCATATTGGTATGCCTGATGCATTTTGGGATGAGGACTGGAATGCATGCTTCAGATGCTGTCTCTGACCTACATTTTACGCATGAGCCACTTGGATAGGTACAATGGTTTAAGTCCATTCTTACTTAGTGACATGGCCCACATCAACCATACTGGTATGTATGATGTGTTTTGGGATGACAACAACAATGTATGCTTCGGATGCTGTCTCTGACCTACATTTTACACATGAGCGACTTGGTTAGGTAGAATGGTTAAAGTCCATTCCCGTTTACTGACATGACCCACATCAAGCATACTGGTATGTATGATGCTTTTTGGGATGAGGACTGAAATGCATGGTTCTGATGCTGTCTCTGACCTACATGTTACGCATGAGTGACTTGGTTAGGTAGAATGGTTAAAGTCCATTCCCGCTTACTGACATGGCGCACATCAACCATACTGGTATGCATGATGCATTTTGGCTTAACAACAACAATGCATGCTTCAGATGCTGTCTCTGACCTACATTTTATG
>MJUU01064766.1:0-54453 GCA_002080025.1 Modiolus philippinarum
AGCATGTGGCACTCCGACCCGTGACTATCTAATGACGGAGATAATAAATGTATTCATGTTAAAATCTTTTTTTTATTTCAATGCCTAATGAGATATGTGTAGAAGATCTAACAAAGAACAAAACAACAAAAACCAAAATAAAAAAAAATGAATAAATAAAAACAAACAAATATTAATGAATAAATAAATATGTAAATAAACAACGAACATAAAACAATCACAAAACAAAACAAAACAAAAACAAACAAAAAAACCAAAACAAACAAAAACAAAAAACAAACAAAAAAAAACAAACAAACAAACAAAAGAAAAACAAACAAGGAATTAAAAGTTGTCATAGCAACTTAGGTTAGGGTAAGAGGTTGGATAAAGAAAGAATAGCATTGAATAAAAGCAGAAGTAATTATAAACAAGGGATACAAAACGAATTACAAGAAAGGATAGTTAGAGTTAGTCATGAACAAAAGTCAACAAAATCAGTAAACGAATGTATAAGGAACACAACATAATGCATACAAACACTAAATGACTAGAGTTAGGGTTAGAGCTAAGGGTTAGGGTTATATACATTATGGTAAAGGTTGGGTTGGTTGGGGTAAACCATAGTATATCTGAAGATATACACATTACATAACAAAAAAAGATAGGGTTAGTACGAGGATAAGTGTAAAGTTAAAGAAGGTTAGGGTTAGCATGAGATCAAAGATAAGACCAATAAAAGAACCTTGAATTGAGATAGGGCGAGACTAATAAAAGAACCTTGAATTGAGGTAGGGCGAGACCAATATTTGCCAATGACAGGGCATGACCAATGGCAATAGACAAGGGAGACCAAAGCTTAAAGCAAGACATAGGTGTTGAGAAACCAAAGGTCAGCGACATACTAAATATGGCAGACACTTCTCGGTTCCGGAACGGAAACGATCTCCGGAAGCGGAATTTGAAGGGAAAAATCAAAGACCTTTAACATAGGGCCTATGGGTCTGAACTAGCGTGTTCTACTACTTACCTGCAATAAAAGAATGTACACTTCTAAATATTTCAGTGTTTTGTAAATCAGTAAGATTTGTGTCACCAGCTAACAGCAATTCGATAGTTATAGCATATATATGTAGCCTATTAAATAAATCAACACGACATTGTTCATAAAATGGACATTCCATAAAAAAGTGGATGGCATCTTCAACAGGATGGCCACATAAACATGCTGGACTTGAATTTATATTTACACGATACAGATCGGCATTAAGGGAACTACACATATGCCTTAATTTAGTATGTATGATATTTATTTTCCGAACACCAAAAATAAAATACGGGGGTGGTTTGTTTGTGTGTACCTTTATTCGCTGTTTGAATATATTGATATTTCTACAGTTTCTAGTAATCACAGGAAGACTATTCCAGACTTTGGTTGTAGAAGGGAAATAAGATCGTTTTGTAATTTCTAATCTACAGAAAGGCATAACATAATTACTATTATTGCGTAAATTGTAATTTGAGTTTTCACCCACTAAAGGAGGCATTAGTTCACAAAGGTAATCAGGGGCATGTTTATTATGAATTTGATAAAATAAGTTAAGACACCTCCTGTCAATAAGTTGTTCCCACCCTGTCTCGTAATAAATAGATTCGCTACTAGCATAGAGGGGCAGACCTGTAACAATACGCCCAGCTTCTAATTGTAATTTGTCCAATTTATCAGAGTCTTGTTGGCAGCAGCCAGACCATAATTCACATGCATATTCCAGAGAGGGTCGGATAAAGGTTAAATAAATACGTGAAAGATAATTCCTATTAAGAGTAAATTTAAGTTTTTTTAACATGTTTAGTTTTTTGCTTACTGATTCTATAATGTTTCCAATGTCGGTATGGAATTTTCCATTACAATCAAACGTTATACCTAGATGTTTATGACAAGGGACAATTTCGACCAGTTCATCTTTGAATTTGATTTCAATATCATTAGGAAATGGGTTATTTGAGAAAATCATTGCTTTTGTCTTTTGGGGATTAAAATTTACCAACCATCTTTCAGACCAATCAGAAATTGTTTCCAAATCATTGTTCATAATATCTTCTATAGTATATGGACTGCGACTGGCATATGAAAGCGAGGTCTCATCAGCAAAAAGTCTTGCTAAACTTATAAGATTATCAGCTATGTCATTTACATATAATGGGAAAAGCAAAGGGCCAAGGACTGACCCTTGGGGAACACCAGCGCTTATACTCTCTAGGGGAGAATGAAAATTATTAATAAATACACTTTGTTTTCTATTTGAAATATAACTTTCGAACCATTTATAAAGTTTTCCACTTATACCATAAGCTTTTAATTCAATTAGGAGACCTGTATGCCAGACTCTATCAAATGCTTTTGTAATATCACATAGTACAAGAGAAGTGTAACACTGGTCATCCATGGACATACATATTCTATAATAAATTTCTATCAGCTGGTGAACAGTAGAATGGCCAGGAATGAAGCCTGACTGGTATTTGTATAATAATTTGTTTGAGTGTAGAAAATTAAAAACTTCTTTAAAAACGATTCTTTCGAAAACTTTACCAACAGTTGACAAAAGCGAGATGGGTCTGTAGTTTGAGATGTTCGATTTATCGCCTTTTTTGAAAATGGGCATCACTGATGCAATTTTCCATTGAGGTGGAAATTCAGATTTTTTCAAGGAGATATTGAATAAGATTGATAGTGGTATACATACAGTATCGCTTGTATTTTTCAACATATGATGACTTATTTCATCAAGACCTGAAGCTTTACCCAGTTTCAATATTTGTAAAATATCACGAACTTGACACGGTGCAAAATGAAAAATGTCTATTGAATTTTCTGTTCTTGGTGGGAATATTGGAATTTCAGAATTGCTGCTATCTAAATTAGATATTGAACAGAAATAGCCATTTAGAAGACATGCTTTGTTATAGTCGTCATTAACTAGATCTCCATTTCCGTTTACAAATTAAACACGATAAAGGTGAATGAAAACGTAAACAAACACATGTAGTAGACACGTGACGATTGTTTGTAATAAACACGAAAAAATGAGAAAATGTGGAAAAGAAAAAAGGAATAAAGGAAATGTTGAGTATCACTTTATGAAGAGGTCGTTATCATATGAGAAGACAACAGCAAAAGGACATTCCAGTCAACTGAACGGGTTTTAAGAATTTACTTACTAAACAGCCACGTGATTATTGTTTACAAACATAATATGATGGAGACATGGTATAAAGCTACACTTGGTCGAAGAAGTAAATAAGTCGTGAGATATTGTTTGTAGTGTTTGTTCCAGTTGTTCATTGTTATCAACTTGCGTATTAATCTAAGCAGCGTTTCCTGTAAATGATAGACATTGACAAGATCTGTTCGAACAGACCGTCAGAGAAATAAAAAAAAATAATAATAATAAACAACAGGAGATACATAAGGAAATTATAGTGTCCAAATTTAGGACATTTGTATTGTCATCATTTAACAATCAACGATTCCCTAAGACAGATTAATTAATTAAGGACAGTAAATAGAAAAGGTAAGGGTAGTTCAATTGTTAAAAGGGAAAAAATATATAGAGATTAACAGCTATACATTCAATTCTAAAATGTCAATTTAAGACAGCATATTTAAATAAATACATAAACCTATATAAATTTAATTTTGCACAAATCTGGCATGAAATAAACAACAACAAAGTAAAATAATGAGTTCTTGGCATTTACACTTTAATCAAAATCATCTGGCAAGTTTTTGGACATCTTCTAGGTTCCTGATAAGAGTTTTGGCAGATTCGGTTGATTTTTTTGCGAAAATTCTCCCATCAAATGTCCAAAAAGAATTAATTGTGCGGGCTTTTTTGAGGTCATTCAGTTGTTTCACGATACCTTGACGGAATTTGGTGAGATCTTCTGTGACGAATATGTTATCTGGATTGTGACGAAGTTGTTTTTTGGCTGAATATATAGAGGTTTTCACTTTCCAATTCCTCAGTCTGCATATAATTTGACCTTTGCCATTACGCAGTTCACCAATAACATGAGATCCATTGATATCATTTACACATAAGGGAGGAGATAATTTCATTTTCTGGTTTACAATATCAGTAACAATCTCGTCTGTTTTCTGAAGATCTGTTTGGGCCATGGGCACATTGTGGAATCGGACAGACGTTCTGCGCCCGTATTGCTCCAGTTCTTCAATTTTGTTATTAAGATTGAAGATCTCAATTTCATCTCTTTATTTTCAGTCAAGTATTTAGAATTTGCATTGGACAGGTTTCTGAAACTTTCATACCTTTTTTCCATTTGTTCAATATCACTTTTAACTTGGTCTTTCAGTTTGAAGATTAAGAATTTTATCATTTTGACCCTTAATGAGTTCTTTAATTGGTTTAACTGTCCCCTCGATTGCTTCAATATCACTCTTGACTTGATCTTTTAAACTTTGATTTTCAACCTGGAGACTATGAATTTTATCATTTTGGTCCTTTATGAGTTCTTGAAGTGGTTTAACTGCCCCCTCAATTGCTTCACTGACAGATGACTTAATAATAGAACACATTTCTTCAATCAAGGATGTTTTAATTTCATTCATTACAACAGGGACAACAGATTGAATAACAGACGGTTTGAGTAGAGTAGTTTCTACTAAATTTGACATACTGAAACTTTGGCCCTGTGTCTTGAAGGTGACAGTCTCATCTTTTTGGAACGGACTGCTCGACTTGCGACTTGTTGATACAGAGCGTTGTCGTGTTGCGGGTGGTTTCATGGACTATTGAGAATTAGGTGACAAAATACGCTTAACAGATGTACTCCTGCCCCTAGACTCAGAAACAGACCCAGTTGCGGGTGACAATAATTCTTTTGTACATTGGTTGGGGTCGCTCTTCTTTGTTTGTTTACAGTCACAACCTTGTCAATTGAATACGATAAATACACTTATTTACGAGCTGGAGGATCAAAAAGGATATATTATTTGTTCCAGTAAATGTTTTTGGTTTACTTTACATAGCTAGGATAACGACACACACAAGAATAACATCAGTCGTACAAAAATTTTCGTAGAGATACAAACTACATGACTGTTGAGGTCGCCATCTTGATTTTGTTCAAGATCTAGATCTATAATGCCACTATACGGAATCTTCTGACACTATTCGCAAGCACCTCACCAACATAGGGTTCTATGACGTAACTCTATTGTTAACGTCACTGTACGTCTACGAAGGGTAGAAAAACAACCTTGGCACAGGACGTATTTTATTCGAATTTTGCCGTGGCAGCGAAAAGGTTAATAATCTTCTTCAGACAATATTAATATACAAATACAAGAGGGCAGCAATAGAGATGATTAACAAATACATTTTTCATAAAACATGCATTATGTAGTTTTCTCTAATTTCTATCCAGTTTTTACACTTCCTGAACGGTGTGGAAACATTTGTTCTCCTCTCTAGAGAGGAGAACAAGTTTCGTGAGATTTCCCGCCAAATTTATTCGGAACACAATCCTCGGTGTTTTTCCTCCAGTCATTAGAGAAACAGTTTCAAAAACTTAAACACGTTTCGAATGTCTTATATAGTTATGAACACTAGTAAAGATGAGAGTATTTCTTCGTCATTTAGATCAGAGTTTCCAAATAAGATATTTTCGATTGAAATTGCAGTGATTGGTTGTTACGAATAAATAATTCTTGGATTGAAATATAGGGGACAATCTAGAAAATAATGAATAGCATCCTCAAATTCAAATCCACATCTACAACTTGGATCATGTACAAGATTAAACCTAAACAAATCTGCATTTAAAGCACTACATCTGTGTCGTAATTTCGTGTGAATTATATTGACCTTACGACTACCAATGTAAAAGTAAGAGGACACAGGAATTTTGTCAACGGGTATAACTTTTTTTTAAAACTTTGGGTTGATTGAATGGATCTGAACTAAGAAGATTCCAAGCTCTAATGGTAGACGGGAAAAATTTGGAATTTGGAAAAGGTGTCTTAACGACATCTTGGATTTCTATATTGTTGAGGATTTCTAAGATTGTAAATCATATTTTCTGAATAGCAATTGAGACAATCGATCAAATGTTCAGGAGCTCTTTGATTACGAATTTTGTGAAGCATGGCAAGTTTTCTGCGAGTACGTCTATCTCTTAAAGTTTCTTATCCAGTTTAAAAAACTGTGATTCCCTGCTGGCAAAACGCGGCAGCCCAGTAATACCTCGTGTTGCTTCTAACTGTAGTTTGTCAATTTTATCCGCATCACCTAAGTTACACCCATCCCAAAGCTCACATGCATTTAAAAAAAATAAAAAAAAAATCACTGTACAAACTACACGCTCGACAGTAGCGAATCATCTGTGAAATGTACACTCCATAGTCTGGAGAGGTAGGTATATTGCTGCTTAGAAAGGGAAAGTTCACAATTGGGAAATTAAAATCATCACGCTTGTCATATAACTTAGATTTCAAACGCCCATCTTCGTCAATATACAATAAAAGATCTAGGTACTAAGCTAAAGTAGGTGTTTCTGTTGTTTCTTTAATTTCAAGCTCATTTGCATAGATCTGATGTAAATGCTCCTTAAATTTAGGATTATTAAGAGAAAGTACATCGTCTATGTAGTGGAAGCTGAAATTAATGTTTTTGTTTTCTTTGAATAAGCCCTTGTTAAAACTTGGCCTCGTACGAGTGAAGAAAAAGGTAAGATAAAAGGGGCGCACAGTTTGTTCCGATAGGAATCCCTATTGTCTGTTGGAAAACAAAACCTCCGAATTCGACAAAAATATTGTTGACCAAAAATTTAACATTTTGATTACGTCAGTCTCGGTGTACTTAAACTTCTTGTATGAATCAGTGTGGTTCTTAACAAAATATGTCTTGTATTTCCCTATAACTAAATAGGTGTATCTGCGTTCTCCATTTTTTTTAACAGAAACATTGACGTATTAAATCTGCGATTATTTTTTCAGTTTATTGTGTGACAGGGTTGTATAAAGTGTAGAAAGTCAATGAATATTTTGAATATTTTGATAAAAGGCCATTTACATATTGGCCTAGTTATCATCCCTCGACCCATATTAGCCCTCGACTTTATTTCGTGCCAATATGGGAGACTCGGGGTGATAACCAGGCCAATATGGAAATCTATATTTAAAATGCAGGATAACCTACCACATCGTTGGATTAATAAAAGACAAGTTGCTCAACAAGACACTTCCTCCGCATTTCCTAATGTCAAAAACTTGCAAAAAGCGTTTATTATTTACAATACCGTCTCAGCACTTTGTAATTGCCTTTTTATCAACATTTGCCACTGTTCGGGCCAGTTAAAACAACTGTCCTTGTACACAAAACAATTCTGAGAAAGACATCTAGTAAATGCATACCTTAACAGCACTTCCGGGAAATTTCAGCACCTGATGTCACTCCCGTTGTTTATGGGAGTTCACACTATGAGTGCCTTAGTTTTTAATGTCGTCTTTTTATTTCCATGCATTTGTAGCCGTCTAACGTCCTAGTTTTGTCTTTGTTTTTCTCTGTTGCCGTTTTTGCCATGTCTTAGGATTTTTGTGGTCTTCGCTTCCCTTGTTCCTTCGGTATTCTACTGCCGTTGTTTGTTACGATATGTAAATAAATTGTCAAATCCAATACACTTTTAAAACAAAAGGCTCTCGAGATCCTGTACCGCTCACCTGGACCACGGCAGATACATTTAGTTGAGTAAACTTGTGTGTTAAAAGGTCTAAATTTCTAAGAAGCCTCTGTCATATGGCGAAACACTTAACTATTTTTCCCTACTTTTACAATCTTGATCAGCACTTAATAGGAAGCTTTCATGCTACGTGCAGTTTAAATATATTCAGCGATTCTCTAGAAGATGATCTTTGTCTGCATTTCCCATAGGTTTCAACTAAGTTTGGCCGTTGGCGGTCATGTTGGATAGCAGCTCATTGCTTACATCCATACCATTCAAATCCAAACTGCAATTCTCTAGAAGATCTTTTTATTCATTTTCCCAAAGGGCAAAATGTAAAAAAATCAAGGTCTTCTCTGGCGGTCATGTTGGAAGACCGATCAGCACCAAAGTAACAACACATGGTCTTAACCATGTTAAGTGTTATTCCATTTACTGGAACTCTGAAAGAAGATCTTTGTAAGCATTTCCCATCGAGTCCTATGTTGCAAACTTAATCCCCCGCTGGCAGCCATGTTGGATGGCAGATCTGCACTGAAATAGCAAAAATTGTTCAGCAACTCATAAGCATCATTCATGCGAACTTTGATTTAAAGTCATTTATAAAGTCTCTAAAGAAGATCCTTGTATGCATTTCTACACAGGGTTAAATGTTAAACTAAGTTTCGCCGCTGGCGGCTATATTGTATTATAAACATAATGCCCTTGGATGAAGGGGTTAGGGTAGATTAACACACGAGGTAAAAATTATCACCCGAGACAACGTCGATGGTGATAATTTTTCACCGAGTGTGTTAATATTATATGAAAACTCAGCTAAATTTTAATTCCTTGGATCAGTTAAAAAAGTTGACTATTATACTAAATCCGTCAACCTCTGAACAAATTAAAACAGTCGTTTCTTTTTTACAACAGTCATTAGAACTGAGGAGAGGAGACAAATAACTGTTAAACATTAATTCTTTTATGTTTTGTTATTATAAATGTGATGTACTACAGCCCAAATGGGTTATAAGTATTTGAATAAAGTTAATCGAACTAACACCTTCATCGAAGGGCATTCTGATTTTTATTATATTGAATGCTTAATGTACACAATACGTCCTCGATGTACCTTATGTTTCAAAAATTAAAAATTATAATGTTTTTATTTATGCAACATCAAAAACACATAAACAAATAATCAGTACTGTTTTACTATTGTATCGAGTTGCAACAAAATTGCTTTAAAATTTTTGACAAGGTCTATTTTCAAATGATAAGGTCACTTTTATTTTACTATTGAATTAATTTATAACTAAATCAGCTGTAATTATTGTTGTCAACTACAAAAGTGGTGAGAAAATAAGATTCTGTATACATCAATGACGTCATCGATTGTAGCTGGTGTTAATTTAGACATTAACACATGTTGCTAATGATTAACACATGTTGCTAAGGATTGGTGTGGCTAATGAGACGTTACTGAAAATTAACAAATGCCAGTTATCCAATGAAATAACTGGATAATGTAAGAAATTTGAGAGTATAATAAAACAGATTGGCACCCAGATAACAACACTTGATTTTGGCTTTAAATTTAGATCACTTTGGTTATTTGTTCTCTATCAGTTTTTAAACATCTTTGAATTTATGGTCTTCCAAACGTTTAGATTTTATCTGCACTGATGAGACATAAGTTGTCGAAATGCGCATATGCAGAAAGTAAATTCACAGTAACTTCGGTATTTAGTTATTTGTTACCACTGGGTCGATGCCACTGCTGGTGGACTGTTAGTCCCCGAGGGTATTCACCAGCCCAGTAGTCAGTACTTCAGTGATGACCTTTTGAAACCTTCCAATATCTAAAATTTTGTAAATTTTATTGAAAACTAAGGAGTATCTCCCTCATGCAAAGCTCTGTCCTTAGCTGATTTTGGCTTTAAATTTAGATCACTTTGGTTATTTGTTCTCTATCAGTTTTTAAACATCTTTGAATTTATGGTCTTCCAAACGTTTAGATTTTATCTGCACTGATGAGACATAAGTTGTCGAAATGCGCATATGCAGAAAGTAAATTCACAGTAACTTCGGTATTTAGTTATTTGATTATCATTTGATAAGAATCATTCAGCAAAGTTTGATTTAAATCCATTCAGCGGTTCTCTAAAAGAATATTTGTATGCATTTCTCCTAGAACCTACTGTTAAACTCAGGTCACTGCTGGCAGCCATGTTGGATGACAGATAGACACCGAAGTAGCAACATTTGGTCAGCACCTCATAATTATCATTCATGTCATGTTTGGTTTAAATCCATTTAGCAGTCTTTGTATGCATTTTCCGATAGGGTCAAATGTTAAACTAAGTTTCGCTGTTGTCGGCCATGTTTGATGACGGATCGGCACAAAAGCAACAACACCAAGGACAGTTGTTCTGTTTCAAATCCATTCAGCTGTTCTTTTGTAACCGGAGAGCATGATTCTCCTGACAAAATTGCAATGGTCACCTCCGGGGATCGAACCCGGGACCTCTAGCACTTCAGCCAGCCACCTAACCGAATGAGCTAAAGAAATATTCCGTTAGCTCAGTCGATTTTTACTGGCTATATATCTACCTACTACAACGTAGATAGGCTGTCCTGTCACACTTTAAAAGAATATCACTGTATTCATTTCCAAAAGAGCCCTATGTTAAATAACGTTTTGCCGGTTGTGGCCATGTTGGATGACAGATCAGCACCAAAGTTCCACCGCTAGGTCAGCACCTCATAAGCATAATTCATACCAAGTTCGCGTCAAATCAATTCATTGATTCTCAAGTTCTTTGAACAAAAAGTGATGGCAAAAGATCAGCCAGGTGAGCTAAAAAGTCGCCAATCGCTAACAATTATTCCCATCGGTAAATAAATTGTAAAATTAAGTACATAACTTTGGAAAAAGCCAATCGCTAAAGGCTCATTTACACGGTGATACAAGTCGCATGCGTCTTGAAGCACCCAACTTTTTTTAGCATGGTAAATAAACGTTCACACGGTATTACAAAAAAATAAAAAGTCGCATGCCACCATGTTTACCTCTTCTGACCTCTCATACGGTTTTCATTGATTGAAATGGAAAAGACACATGCAACTTGTATCACGAAATAAAACATGTCCTATCCCAAGTTGTGTATCATGCAACTTGAAAAATTCGCATGCCACACAACAAATGTATAGTTTACATGGTATCATTTATATCATGCTTAAACTTAATTCTAAACTCAAAAAGATTGTAACAATACGGGACTTCTGAGATGTGTTCAACCCGGATGCAAGTTATGATTCAATACAAAAAAAAATCAATACAGCAGAGAATTGAGAGGGAATCAATTATTAATGAACACTGTTGAGCTTAGGTGGTTTATATTGAATCTGTTGTAGCGCTTCAGGTTAATTGTTTTTCGTCTGAAGAAGAAATTTAGATTCATGAAGTATATGTAAGGCAAAATAGTATCCTGTGAAATAAGTTCCAAATGGAACAAATGTTATTGATATATCTATGAGATTTATTCCGTCTGGAGATTATTTCACCAGGTGAGCAGTAAATACTTTCCAACTGGAGATTATTTCACCAGGTGAGCTATGAAATATGTTCCTTTTGATCTTATTTCAAGACGGATACTATAAACCGTTACATACCCAGATAGCAATGAATGGTTGGGCCAACGTTGGCTTTTAGTTGGCAGTTTGGTTGGGCCAACGTTGGCAAAAGACGTTGGCCCGATGACATTTTGCTCATCGTGCCAACGTCATTGCCAACCGTTGGTAAAGCGTTGGCCCAACATATACCTTCCAACATGAACAACCAAATGCCAACAGGATGCCAACTTGAGTAACAAAATGCCAACGGCTTGCCAACACTGCTTTTGGAGATAAATATGAAAAAAGAGGCTCTTAAAGAGCCTGAAACGCTCACATGCCACACCATTGCTCGATCGACGTTCAATATTTTGTGCATTGAATTTCTTACCTTTACTGACTGCTATAGGACCTACATGTAGCTGAAGGAGTTGAATATTATTGTATTCTGTTCAAAAACTAGACAGTGCTAACAAATATCAAGATATAGCACATAAATAGTTTTAAGAAGGAATACAAAAATTCTATTTACTTTCAGTTTGTCTAAAGGTGGTATCTTATTGCAGGTATTGCAATTTTTTGGACATCCCGCATATATCAAACCTGACAAAATATACATAACAATGCAAAATGCAAACAATTGTTATTACACAATGGCTGAAAAAACTTTGGACGGAGTTGTACCGCCGAAAGAAGCCCAATTTAACAGTGGGTATTAGAAAAAAGTTCCAGAAAAAAATAGCGAAAATGCATATCTTAAAATTGAAAAGGCATAACCAGTTTTTTTTCACATACGATTATAAAGAAAGGCTACCCCGATTTCAGGAGAATTTTTAATATAAATAAATAAATAATAGTATTAAAAGGTTTGAAAAACAGACTTATGTACATTTCCAAACAACTAAGAGTATTTAGGTATTTTTGTTTATGCATCGTAACATTCGCTATATTTTATAAAGATATATAAAATGAAATATATATAAAATATAATGCAAATACTTTGTTCAATATTATAAAGATTACATATAAATAGTAAATAATTGAATTATACTTTATAAACGGACCCTCCCAGACGGGCATGATTATTGATCAAAATAAATTAATACGTTAGCACATGTGTATACAAGAACATTTATTGTTTTAAATGTATTTACTTATTACTGAATACATTTTATTATAATTAATTTTTTTTATATTATTTATACAAAATGTTAAAATTCTTCACAAAATATAAATATAAGAACTCACATGTAAGGAATATTCGAAGTCAACACATCTTTCTAAATACACATTCAAAGTCTGAATGACCATGATGACCTAAATTACAAACATCTGGATACTGTTTCAAGGCGCGAAATGTTATCACTACACACATGATTCATATGAAACGTATGCTTTTAATTTCTTGAGATGGGGATATTTATTAGATGTGCACACTGTTTGCTGATTTTTAATACACAAAATATTAAAACATTGTTAATTGTGATGCAGATATTTACTATAATTTCTATACTCTTTCCTTTCAGTGTTTAAAATATCATTACATTTCTTGCTGTGATTAAACTAAATCAAATTTAAAAAAAAACAAAACAAAGCAAAAAACAAAACAAACAAACAAAAAAAAAAAACAAAAAAACAAAATAAAACAAAACAAAACAAAACAAAAAAAAAACAAAGCTTTTTTAAGTTTCAAATTCTGTATTACCTCTAATTGATTTATATTTCTAACACTGGTCGCCGACGTTGGGCCACCATATGCTGGACAACCGTTGGCGAACATCATTTGGCCAAACAATGGCCCGATTTGGTCAAATCTGCACGTTGGGCGACAGTTATCATGCCAACATTGGTCCAACATAATGCAGCCAACAGTTGGCGTGAGTATGTTGGCCCGACGATGGCGCGATGTTGGAATGCCAACACCAACCAGTTGCCAACCATGGCAACGGTTTGCCGATGTTGGCCCGATGAGTCCATGCTATCTGGGTATACATTTCATTTTCATAGATATTTTTTTTTTCAATGTTGTATATATTTATTTCAATGCCTCAAGAAACCAGTCACTCCGTCTCATTGGTATTTGAAGTGAATGATTCCGCCTTCAGTGCCGCTAAATAAATTGTCAAATCGAGTACACAGTCGCTAACAGCTTTTCCGACAGAAAAATTAAGTAGGATAAAGTGCTCTCGACCAATGAAATCCGATTAATTCATGTCTCTTATTCATGAAAGGCCCTCTGTTTTCATGTTCTTACTAAAGGATTATCCATTGAATACCTCCATGCTTATTACAACACCCGGGTCGCGCTTCTTTTGCTGTGCAGTACATGTTCTAGACAAACTGTTCTGGACTGGCCAATGGAATGAAAAATGGACAGGAAGTTGTAGTATAAAGAATGTATATGTCTCCATTCTATGGAGAACTACAGGCATACACTTCAAATGGACTAAAAATCACTGTGAGAATTAATTTTCAATCAAAGACATACAATTATTAAATATATGTTTTCGTGAGTGTGATCCAATGCATAAACAATTTTGCAGAGGGGATTCTTTGTCCGATTTTCACAAAAATGTACTTTTTAACATAGCTTGGGATTTTTATATTGTCATGATTCAAAAACAATCATTTTGTTTTTTACTTCAAAATAGTTATAAAGTAGTTTTAACCGTGTAACATCCATTTAACCAGAAACATGAGCTCTGAAAAACCTTTTAGACCGACTTGACGTCGAAATTTTATACGTTGGTCTATGAATTATTTTTTGCGCATGTAAATTCAAGGTTATATAGGTTATATAGGGTTTGGTTTTACTCCTAGAAGTCAGGAGTATGGTTAATCACTAATATGAGCATATTTTTGCAAGTGATTATTGTAAAGAAACTCGATTCAGAGTATAACAACACTTGTCCCTTTTTTGGCTGGACTTGGCTCCCCCATCAATATCAAATTGTCCTGAAAAAATGAGCAACTATCTGGAGCTTCCAATTTCTGAAAAAAGTGGTATATATTCTAGAATAAAGGGTAGGGAGACACTTGTTGTATGAATTGGTGATTAGGCATATTTCCATTCAGTATTAATCAGTTAAAGCAGACGGCATCAGTCTTTGTGTCTGTATTCTTGGACTAATATAATAGGGATTGTAAACATTCACATTTCTTACAATTTATCTGTAAATCGTCGTACTTTTTTAGCATTTTTCTGTTGAAACATATGACATTTTAGTACACTTTACAGCTGCATTTTTACCTTTTTGAATACAAAAGATATCATTTTTTCGAAAAAGATTGATGCAAATCAAAATAATTTTTGTAAAATAAATTTATTTCAAAGTACACAAATTTTGCTCTAAAACTTGGATAATTTTATTTTTTTTAGAAATATATTGCTAAATTTTATACTTCATGACGTTTTTAGTACACTTTCTTTTTTTCCCAAAAATATTCAATGCTACAAAATTAGACGAAACTTCGATGCGAATCATGATATATTTTTCTATAAATTTAGTTGAAAATTTAGTTGTAAAATACACAGGGAAAAGTTTAGTGTTTGAACTCCAAAATTTGTATCTAGAAATTGCATGACCATGATCATATCAGTCAAAGGTTGTCAGCGCTGTAAAAAAAATCTTTCCTGCATAAATTAAATATGGCTATAAAGCCAATACAAAGAGCTTTATCCTGGTAAAAGTGATAGTAGAATGGAATTTGACATGTAAACTCAGGACTTAAGGTTAGTTAAATTTCTTGATTTTCATTGTTCTGACGATCGTTAATCATCGATAACTGTCGTTTGTTTATTGGACGGTTTCTCGATAATTCTATTACGTCATCATCACTTCGGAATCCTATGAGATGCGTGTTGCGCACGTGTAGCTCCAGCGTGTTGTCAACGCTCACAGAAGGCGGACGTGGTCTGTCTTAGGTGTAGCTTCCTTCACGTTGATAATAAATTTGTATTTTCATTATGTTTCTACGATGTAGAAACTAGTTTACATTGCCTTTGTTTTATTTATTTCGTTTTGTATCTTTTTATATTACTTTTGCAGGTAATTTGTTTACTTCTCGTTGAAAACGAGATTTGAAAACATGGCTGCCGATGGCGCTGCCACGTCTCAGAAAGATAAAATTTCGACCAAAACGGCTGCCTACAAAATTAGATTCTAAATCTAAAAAAAAATAATCCCAAAGATGACAAAAGAGTTTTGTCTATCGGTAAAAATGTATCATCTGACATTATCGTCGAAACAGAGTACAATGGCCCAGAACATGCCAAAAGTACAGTTAATAGTCAAACAGCTTCGAGGGCGAGCGCGGCTTGTCCCTCTACCAGTTCTGCCTCTAAATCTGCAGAACCCACTTTAAAAGAGTTAATGAATATTATGACTTCTATTCAAACTGAACAGGGGAACCAGACAAAGCGTTTAACGCTCTCGAGGATATGGTAAATGACTTGTATTACGAGAGTTATGACGACCAAAGGCAAAGTTAAATTGATGATCTAACTATGACTTCGAGGCATTCTGATGAAAATAACATGAAGGTGATTTTCAGGATATTTCTCCTGACTTGGTTGAAGGAGAATCTGTCAGTAATGAAACGGGGCCCCTGCTAAGAAACAAAATCTTGATGACAGTTCTACGGTTTCTACTTTTTAAAGTGCTGTCAATAGACTGCGCATTAAAGAAGCAGTCGATGATTATATATCAGATGACTTGACAGACACGATAAATACCATATTTAGATCGGGTATTTCTGATGATAAGTATTCTTCAGGAACTTAGAAGAGAAATCAAAAGGCCAGAAAATTGTTCTGCTTTGACTAAAACCAGTGTAAATAATCTGTTGTGGGATCTGCTTAGTCCCCAAACTAGATCACATGATGCTTACGTACAGATTCAAAAAAATTACAGCAGCCTGTAATTTAGTCAAAATAGTTGACAAGTTGGAAAAAATGAAAAACTCCAATGATACATTGTGTATGGATGATTTACAAAACTGTATAGATTTAGGCATCAATTCTCTTGGCCTTTTGGGCCACTACAATCCTAACAAATAAAAAGAGAAGGGAATTTCACAAACCTCAACTTGACTCTCAGTTCCACCATTCTCAGCCTTTTACTGGCCACTTATATGGTGATGATGTTCCAAAGGATGTTCAGAAGATTCAACATGTTAATAGAATCGGTAGGCAAATTTCTTTTGGAACTGGTGGTTTTGGCAATCGAGGTAGAGGTTTCGGCAGATGCCTTGGTAGAGACCGAGGTCGATTTAGAAGAAAGAGAGGTGGCTTTGGACGTGGCCGTGGCAGAGGCCTTGACCGTCAGAATGACAACAATGATCCTAATGATCATGGTCCAAAAAACTTCAGGAACATTCAGAAAAATTAAATCAGGTAGTGTTTGCTGATATAAGTAAGATCGAATTTACAGCAGGAAGGCTGAAAATTTTTTACCACCATTGGTTAATTCTGATATCAGACAAAAACATTTTAGAAATAGTTAAACATTGCCGTATTGAATTTTCAAACGGGAGACCAGTCCAGACTACATTCCCGTATCAAAGAATATCTAATGAAAATGAAGAAAAAATTATAGATGATGAAATATCAAGAATGAAAGAATCAAATGTCATTAAAGAAGTTGAATTTGATAATGATCAATTCATATCGCCAATTTTTACTATTCCCAAGAAAGATCACTAGTCGTGGTTGAAATATATACTCGGATTACCAGTTATGGTTGCCATATTGGAAACGACATATTCCGGGTGTATGTCAAAGGTCAATCGGAGTAACTTTCGGAAGTTATCGGTACTGTAGTGAAGACGTAAATATGGACGATGCAATGGTCATGATTGCGATATTTATGGAAATTAATGCAAATTACGTCAGGATAGCACGAAGAAATATGGGAAACAATCTCATCATGTAATAAAATATTCCCTCATAAGTCATGATAAGATATAACTTTCAATGAGAGGAAATAAAACGAGTGGAAAACACCCCAAATAAGCGATCGTTTCAAGACTGAGCATGACCATGAGGCCAGATTTTCGCTATTTCCCAAACACTGACAACCATATTTTTCGCTGCAAATATGATACATTTACAGTTTGAAATGATTTAATTTCAGGATCTCTATGATAGAAATCTGGATTTCCTGATTGAAATGGAGACACCCCCCTTTTTACAGTAAAATCTAAGTGTAAATGATACTACTTCTTCTATGATGAAACATTAGTATTTTAAAGTAAAGTCTAAGTGTAAGTGATACCACCTCTGCAGTGGTGAAACAGTATTTTAAAAGAAAATTATAAGTGTAATTGATACCACTTCTGTAATGGTGAAACAAGTATTAGAAAGTTCTAAGTGTAACTGATACCACTTCTGCAATGGTGATCATTAGTATCAATTGACCGGAATAACGTAGAAAAACAAAGTGCTGTTGGTGTGGCATATGTTGTCGAAATGCCTGTCAACTTGTCTCCTTTTATTTAATGGTGTCCCATATCATTTGGATATATATTTATAGTTTATAGTGATCTGGTGACTCAAATCTGATCATATCACCTAGCTAGTATTTGGTTTTGATCATATTGCCAAGTATTTGGTTTTGTGTGCATTGTGGAGTTGGTATACATGTTCAATACCCTGTACTGAGAAGTACTAGTACAATAATTTTTATTTTAGAATATTTCAATAAAAGGAAATTTAATTTCCTCTTTAGTGACAATATTTGGGTATGTGTACCAGTTGACTTTTCTGATTAGGTGAAGGTATGGTTTCAGGAACAAACAATATATTATTTTAGGCTGTTGCAAGGTTTGGATCTTGGTGCTGCGGATGAAGCTTAGCTTTAACCAAAAACAGCCATAAATGCTTTACACCATAACTAAATTTGAACAATTTTTCATATTGGCAGTATTTTGCATTGCACAATATTATGTTCTTCTTTCATAATTGATGATGTTGTTATACCAAATCTATTTAGAAGTATTTCAATTGAAGTTTCATATGTAAGAATATAGAAAAAAGAAGGGAAACGGGGAATGTGTCAAAGATACAACGACCCAAAGGGGAGTAATAACAACTTGTCTTGTCTTTATCATAGTCAACGGACATTATGTCCTTAGCTAGCTGTCTGTAACTGCAAGCATTTGTCTGGACAGAACCTGTGTGTATCGTCTTCATGTTTTATTCACTTCATTATAAAGGTACTCGTCTTGATAAGTTGGACTAATTTCTAGTTTGATATTTACTGTGAATGATGAATAAAAGGATATGGAGTAAATGCACATTAGACAAAGTCCCTACAAACACATGGCAAAAAACAAGCAAAGAAACATTGCTTTTATTGTTGTTCTTCATCTTGAAGTCACCATGAAGAGAGTCTTTTTGTTTATTTACATTTTAGCCATTCACCACACATAGGAGGGCGGGGGGGGGGGGGGTTGAATACAAGAAAACTAGTTTTACCCGGCCGCATTTTTTGCGCCTGTCCCATGTCAGGAATATGTTGGTCATTGGCTTGTCCTTGTCTTCTTTTAAAATAAAATATTTGTTTCTTGATATTTGGGTTATTGGATGTGGTTTGTTTCCATTGATTTATTCACTTTTTTATCTTTTGAGGGGCTATTTAGGGCTTGCTAAATGGTGTGAGGTTCCTCACTGTGTTGAAGACTGTACAGTGACCCCTAGATGCTTTGTTTTGGGTGCTGGATATGGGATGTTGTCTCCTTGAGATTTACCCCATTTCCTTTCTTTTTCATATACACCATATTCAAATAAATTTTAGCCCTTTCATTACATTAGCATACCTACCATTCTTTTTGATTTCTGTAGGTTTAGGGGAAAACATGCAGAAGGACTTCCAAATTTAAAATGCATTTTAAACAATTTTGTAATACAGCACAATTCTATTTTAACACTCAGAACAACTGGAATGTAAATATGAATTGCACCTAAAAAAAGGGCCCACTTTTAATAACACTATAATTAGGATTTAAAAATTTGGTGTGATTGCATTGAACTTCTCAAAATTGTGCAGGTGTGTTGGAGGTAAAGTCTCATTTCCATGGACTCCATATCCTTTCATATGACATCAGATCAAAGAGGACATACATATATAATTCTATACGAAAACCGATAAATAATCATGGTCAAGTTCGGGGCACAGAAAAACTTGCCGTAACATTTGAAGGTATGCTTTTTGTGAAAAATACATGCATATTGACTTTTTATGCCCAGCCTACGAATGTGGAAAGTGCATATAGTGTTACCCTTGTCCTTTCTCCAGTCCATTCATTAGTTTAAGTTCATTTCTCAGAAACTGTAAGAGTAGAGCAATGTTTGTAGGCCAGTAGGTAGATCTTTGATAGTATTGCATAGTGTGCTAGGTCGTTTGACTTTTTGACATACATTTCATGCTTGAGTAACTCTGATTAAGTTTTGTGTTAAAGTCCATTTATCAACAACTACACATTATCATCTGATCATGATTATAAGACAATGATGTTTCATCAAATTAATTGCCTTGACAAGTACTAACCGAGTCATTGACAATTAGGTCACTTTGACATACATTATATGCTCCACTGACTCAGGTTAAGTTTTGTGTTAAAAAACTACACATTATAAGACTGATGTTTCTTCAAATTAATTGCCTTGATGAGTACTAACCCAGTCATTGACAATTAAGTCGGTTTGACCTACATTATATGCTCCAGTGACTTAGGTTAAGTTTTGTGTTCAATTCCATTTATCAACAACTACATATTATAGGACAATCGAATGATGTTTCATCAAATATATTGCCTTGATGAGTACTACCAAAATGATAATTAATGAAATGGCTTTGACCTACATTTTACGCTTTAGTGACTTTGGATGTTGGTCAAGTTTTGCATGTAAGTCTATTTCTCAACTACTTGAAGTATTGAAGCTTTAGATATTTGACCGTTACATTCATGCAAAGGAGAACTACCCATTTCACCAATAATTTGGCAGTGAAAACGGACAGGAAATTAATTTTAGGCCCAACGGACTACCGATAACACATTGTTTTCCCGAATGAATTGAAAATTAGAAGGTAGGGCAAGATGTTGAAATCTTCCAAACATTTTCAAATTTGACGACGATAATCGGGTTATCCTTACAACGAGAAAAAAATGTCAAGTCAATCTGTTCGGGAATATAAAATGCAACCCCTTCTGCAAAAACAGATTTTGATGTAAAATCCTGCGTTTTATATTCAACCAAAAACGGTAGATTGTCATGTTTGTTATAACAAATTAATTGATGGGACGTCCATGTCATTAAAAACACTATATCTAATTATGAGTAATATTACATTGGTTAATTGTTCTCAACAGCTTTTCTACAAACTTTTTTATTGGTTCCAACATTTTGTTATATAGCAGTTCCCCATCTGGGATAGGGTATTACTGTTTTTTGGTCTGCGAGTTTGTGTGTTTGTGGTTCTGTCCGTAACAAATTTTCATCATCATATTTAAGCAATGGTAAAAGGAATAAATGGTTTATTTCATCTGCTGTAAAATGAAACAACGGCAGTAGAATACCGAAGGAACAAAGGGGTGATATTCACAAAAATCGAAGTCCAAAGACAGGGCAAAAACGAGAACACAGAAAACAATGACGTTAGACACAAAAAAAAGAACAAGTGATATATTGATTAACACAGTTTTTATTATTCAATGTCAAAGAAAACAATTAAAACATTGAGTCAATAAACTGAAAAGCACAGCATGATACAAGTGCAGTGCATTAAGGTAAATAGACAGTTTCATAGTGCATTCAACTCGCATATTGGAGAGCTGTGCCACAACATAAAGTGTGGGACCTAATTGACATCTCGCCTGTCCCTGCTTGGTCTGCTTGATGCGAAAACTGAAATTGACTTAAATCAGAATAAAGGGCTACGCCGAGCGCAGCATGATACGACCGCAGCATGTCGACCACTGAAATTTGAACAAGTGTTAACTTAAACGAATATGGACACAGTAATTTGCTGGACACAATAAGGGCCTTGACACATAAATTAACTGGACACAAACTAGTGAAAATCAAAATTAGCCATTTTAATCCCTTATTAATAGGATATCGTAAGAGCTAAGATTTCACATATTTTTAAATATTGCAATTTGGCCCCTTTGACCCTTTATAGCTTGGAACTGTAAGAGCTGCCCAAAATCTAATGCCATGGTACTGAAAGCTTGCAATGAGAATAATCCAAAGAAAAAAATCTCATCAAAATCTGATGAAAAATGAAGATTTAACATATTTCTGATAATTGCAATTTTGGCCCCTTTGACCCCTTATAGCTCGGAAATGGAAAGAGTAACGACAAATCTGTTCCAGTAAAGAAGAAAGCTTACAATGAGAGGAATCCAAAGAAAAAAATCCCATCAATATCTGATGAAAAATAAAAAATTTAAGTTATCGGAATGTTTGCTATTTTGGCCCCGTTGGGCCTCTCATAGCTTGGAAAGGAAACAAGTTATCAAAAATCTGACGATACAGCACTAGTTTATTTTTCATAAGGAATCCATTGCAAAAAACTGCATCAAAATCTGACTTATAATAAAAAAACAAAAATTTTTGAAATTCACCCTTTTTGGGCCCCATTTATCTCGTAAGCTGTACATGCCACATGAAATCCGTTGGAATACCCCAGATTGGAAATTTTCTAAGGAATACACTGAAAGAAACCATATCAAAATCCGATATATAATAAACATTCTGCAGTCAAATACGTGAAAACACAAAATTTTGCCCTTTGTGGCCCCTTTTTTAGAAATGTGATGGGCCACAACACCCAAAACCATTCCTATCCTTCCTTTTTGTGCCAAGGAACATTGTGTTAAAATTTCAAAAGGATTGATCGCCTGGAACTTGAGTTATTGACCAAAAACAAAAGTGTCTAGAGACGACAACAACGACGACAACAGCACAATACCATTATACGACCACAAATTTTTTGCGGTCGTATAAAAACTGAAAATGTTCAGTAGACTGTAACATTAGGGTAACTGATAGTGGCAAACTTACATGATCACTGCACTTTGAAATAGAGGTGACACGTACTATCCAAGACCAAGCCTCAAAACAAATATCATTAGCGACCACTAACAGAAACTCAACATACTCACTGGACTGTACAATCGAGGTCACAAACAAAAAGCATATACTAATAACAGAAAGGCATTTGCTTCTTGAGATAAACCTACATACCAAATACCATTGATGTACTATAAATAGTTACTGAGAAAGTGATCTAATCAGAAAAACTTTACATGATCAATAGAACATAAAATTTATGCCATTGTCAATTACAAAAACTGAACATGTTCATTGGACTGCGAAATTGAAATCACAGACAAAAGCCATAAATCTTACTGTCATGAACTTCTCAAGACCAACCTATATTGCAAATATCATTGACTTACTACTTATAGTTACTGAGAAAATGACTTAATCACAAAAACTTAACATGCACTGTAGAGCATGATATTGGGGTAAGGCCATTTTAATTTTTTTTAGTTTTACGACTCCGACCCGACCCGACCCGACCCTTAATTTTGTCAAATAGGAAAAAAAATGGAAGAATGTGTCCATGGGACACGGATGCCCCCGCCTCCTTGCAATCGAAACCCATAAATTATTAAAGGCATAACTATATACAATATATATTTATCAAATATTATTAGAAAGGATCTTTCTCCTGTGATAAATAGGCACTGATTTTGATATAATGTGTAGTTCCAACAAATAATCTGAGAAACAGTCTTATATGTAATACTAATCTATTTTTAGCAACTGTGACCTTGACCTTGGTGGTATCAACGCTAAAATCTATGGGATTATGTCTATTGTGATAAGTAAGCAAGTGACCAAGTTTGGTTTTGATCAGATGCAGAATACTCAAGTAATCGTTCGGAAACCAAAATTTTATTGAAATTTTAGTCTATTTTTAGCAACTGTGACCTTGACTTTGGGGGTACCAACCTGGAAATCGATAGGGTTCTGTCTTCGGTGATGAGTAAGCATGTGACCAAGTTTGGTTTTGATCCTGGGAAATCGATAGGGTTCTGTCTTGGGGGATTAGCAAGCATGTGACTAAGTTTGGTTTTGATCCTATGTAGTATACTCAAGTTATCATCCGGAAACCTAAATTTCATTGAAATTTTAGTCTATTTTTAGCAACTGTGACCTTGACCTTGGGGGTACCAACCTGGAAATCTATAGGGTTCTGTCTTGGGTGATAAGTAAGCATATGACCAAGTTTGGTTTTGATCCGATCCAGGATACTCAAGTTATCATCCGGAAACCAAAAAGATGGACGTACGGACGTACGGACGGACGTACGGATCAGGGTAAACCTTAATGCCTCCGACCGCCTAGCGGCGGGGGCATAAAAATTAAAATTTGAAAATTGCTCAATTTTTTTATTCCATCCGACCCTGTTTTCTTTTTATGCAGAAAAAAAAATTAAGCATAATTGATTTAAAAACCTTACTGTGTGCTCTATATCAAATTTTATTAGTACTTCAATTCTTATTATTAGAATATCCAACATTATTTAAACTAAAGAGCCCATCTTCAAAACCACCAGTCATCACAATCTTGAACAACTTTGATATTTGAAAAAAAAAAATCAATGATCCATGGAAATTTTTATTTTATTATTTTTCCCTCCTCCTACCAATGATCATTGACTGAAATTTTCATAAGTTATCTAACAAATCACTATGTATTTACCGGTCGGTTTGACATTTGCATAACAATAGGTTTAATATAAATAAGAAATAATAAATAATCATTTTGTTTTTGATAAATTTCACTTGATAGGATCACTTAAATTTGGCTGTTATATAGTCTGTATCAATGACAAAAATTCCTATATCTCATATATATTACACTTAAGGTAGTTTAGGGTGTTTAAAATATAGCAATTATTTTGTGCTTCTAAGCAAAAATTCAATAATGTTGTCTAAATGATTTTGTATAAACAAATAAAGGGATATGGAGTAACTGTACATGGGACAAAATCCCTATAAATGCATGTTAAGATTAAACAAATGGAAAATGCTTTGATTGTTGTTCTTCATCTTGAAGTCACTATGAGGCCTTCAACAAAGAGCAAACGCTCTTACCTCACAGTAAGTTCAAGGCGGCCCCTATAAATATCTGAAATACCATAATTTAAATATAAATAATTCCAATTGGTAATGCAACGTCCAATTTCATTGGTCAACGTCATGAACAACAAAAAAGTTATTTCTCGATAAACTTTCTTGCCCATTAATACACTACAACGTCAAATAGTGCAGTATATGGTGACGTAAAAATCGATGACAACATTGTTCAAAGTTCAAAGGATTGGAATTATAAGAAATAAAAGTAATTTTGGAGGAGTTTATTCACTCACTCACTCACAAACTCTACATAAAGTCCTTTGGACTTTATTTAGTTTGTGAGTGAGTCGGCCGCATTGACACATCGATAAACTCCTCCAAAATTACTTTTATTCCTATAATGAATACTAAGAGTCAAGATCCTTTGAATAATATTGCATAATGTTTGATAAAATTTTTGGATCAAAGGGAGATTTATGCTTAATGTTATGGAATAGGCAAAATTTTATCTTTCTCTTATATATAAAAATAGGTGACTGATCTGTATTCTTTGTTGAATTAGTCAAAAAGATTATAATAAAATATATTTATTACAATTGTTCCAAAATTTTTTTTTTTTTTCAATTTGGGCCCAAATTACTTCTATTGAGTTATCTCCCCTTTCTTGAAAGACATACAAATCTTCATGGAGAAATATTTGTTAAATGGTTGTAACATATCTTTCTTGTGTTTTTAAATATTGAAGTTCTATATCAAATTAATAAAAATACAAAGTTTGAAAAAAAATGTATGTCTGCTTCTAGAAAAAATATGGCCATGAATTGTGTTTTAGGGCCATTTCCTATATAATTATATTGTTGATATAATGGGAAAAAAAATTAGCCAATCTTTTTAACTCTGCATCTTTTCGACATATCTGTCCCCCCAAGTTTCTGTATATTTTTATAGCTTATTGCTAAAAGATTCATTGTACAATTAAAAAAAAATATGCCAGAAATTAAGACACCCATCTACCTTAAGAACCAGGCTTGTAAAAAATGTAAATAAAATATGTAACAAAACTGTAACAAACATGTAAACAAGTGAATACAGTGAAACTTATTTACAAATTAACCATGGAGAGTATAACAACAACTTTCAAATAACTTAAACAATTCTCATTATCATATAGTCATATCTAAACTATAACCATGATAACCTTATATAAATAAAATCAAATCCTTAAGATCAAATGTAAAGTGCTATTACTGCAATTAAAAATGTAAAGACAGGAACCATGTGAGTTTTGAATGCTGTTTTGTCAAGATTGATAATTCTGCATAGCCAGATAAACATAGGCAAAGTAAATGTGCTATGGCTCTGGAAAACTAGCAACAATCTAAACCCAGACAACATTCACAGGGTTCTATTTGTTTATAATTTTGTTGAAAAAGAATTCCTGCTTATTGTTGGTAATTCTTCTTGTACATTTTGTGATAAATTCTTTCTTTTCCAGCATGTTTTGGTGATGGGTATGTTTAAATTGTTTGTTTGTTAAAATTTTGAAGTTTGTTATTGTTTTGCAATGTCGTTGAGGAATTGTTGTGTTAAAGATTGTTATAACAGTGGATATCAACTTCAAAAATGGAGAAAAAAATACTGCAATATACATTATTGTAATTTTGGAACTTCACGGTGCATCTGTTCACCTCCATTTACACTGTTTGGCTTCCCTACTGAACTGAAAGATCCATATGCCAGAAATATTTGGATTAAAAATATAAACAGGTTAGCACAGGATGGAAAAACAATATGGGTACCTACTGCAGATTCCAGAATTTGTTCTGAACATTTCATTGATAAACAAACTTCATTGCTTAATCAATACCCAACTTTGAACTTGGGACACAATTCTTTGTCAATAGTTAAAAAGTCAAGACCTCCGCCTTTGGACAGGTCATGTATTCCTACACCTTCTAAAAAGGTGAAATTAGAAGATCAGGCAAACCCATCAATTATTTGTCAATTTGAAAATTTACAGGTTCTTGAAACTCAGGAGGAAAATATAAGTAATTGTCAGGATCAAAATGCTCAAGAAGAATTATCAAACAGCAGTCATAATGTAATGACAGACCATGATTATATTTCTCAGTGTATTGGCTGCAATGTAAAAGATGAGGAAATCAGAAATCTTAGGATAATAATAAAAAAACTTGAAGAAAAATTACAGTTACAAAATGCTCAAAGTACACGAGTGAAATCAACCTATAGGTCAAATTTATATCAAGTCTTTAAATCAGAT
Source organism: Modiolus philippinarum (assembly GCA_002080025.1). Lineage (NCBI taxonomy): Eukaryota > Metazoa > Mollusca > Bivalvia > Mytilida > Modiolidae > Modiolus > Modiolus philippinarum. The sequence goes on from MJUU01064766.1 coordinate 26,759, forward strand.
AAATCTTGCAAATTTTACACCGGTATTCCTACAGTTGCATCTTTCAATGCACTATTTAAACTAATAGAGCCAAAGTTCAGTCAAATTCGACACTGGAAAGGTCCAAAGCATGTGATAAAATACAAAAAATTCATTAAAAGTGGTCCAAAAAGATTTCTTTCTCCTAAAGAAGAAATGGTTCTCACATTGATGAAATTGAGGCTTGGTTTGTTGAATCAAGATTTGGAAGATAGATTTAATATTTCTGCAGCTCACGTTTCTCGCATTTTTACTACTTGGATCAAATTACTAGATGGCTTTTTTGGGAGTTTAGTTTTTAACCCCTCAAAAGATGTTGTTCAAGAAAATCTACCTCCAAGTTTTCAATCTGCACTTTATAATACTGTAAGACATATTGTAGATTGTACTGAAGTTTTTCTAGAGAAACCACAGAATCTTGAAATTAAGACAAAAACTTGGAGTGATTACAAGCACCATCACACTGGAAAGTTTTTGATAAGTATAACACCCTCGGGTTTTATAAATTATTTGTCAAAAACATGGGGAGGGAGAACAAGTGACAAATATATCACTGATTATTGTGGCTTCCTGGATATCATAGAGCAGGATGACACTGTTATGGCAGACAGAGGATTCCAAATACTGGACGAACTGACACGCAGACAAGCATATTTGCTAGTCCCGCCAGGAAGACGTGGAGCAGTTCAAATGACTGCTGCTGAAGTTAATAAAACAAAGAAAATAGCTAACCGCAGAATTTATGTTGAACAGGCCATTCGTCGAATGAAATGTTTAAGAATTTTGAAATTTGAACTACCCGTTTCCCTTATACACCACTTAGATTATATTGTTCACACAGTGGCTGGAATTTGCAATCTTTACAAACCTTTACCAAAATATTGATTTATCATGTTAAATCAAGGTTGCTTGCTGGTCAGTTTTAAAACACCATTAGTTCTTAATTGAACAGTTAAATATTCTTTCAACTAATATTGACAAATTGCTCATTCATGAAGAAAAGAAAAAAATAGCTGTTGATCTTTTCATTTTTTCTGAAATAAAAGGGATGTGAAACTTTACAGGAAACTCTGACTTTGGTTCTAAATGTCGTTTTTTTTCAAATAAATATAGATAGAGGAGCGTAAAAATCAGAAAAAAAAATATGCAAAAAACTGACCAGTAAGTGCTTAATTTTGTATTTGGAAACTTTCATTTTATGTAAATTTTCAAACAGAAATATTCATGTTTTTTTTACTTGATTGCATGATGTCTCTTTATAATTCTCATCATCATCAAACTGAAAAATGGATACTACTAAAAATAACCACTTCTGCAATAACTTTGAAAACATTAAATGTGGTTGTAAATCATAATATAATGATTAGAAAAAGAGATATTTTTCTCATCTTTTGACTTATGATAGAAGTTTGGTAAGATACAACATTTGATCTTGTTGTACACATATGTTTATACATGTATCATATTTTTATATTTGCACTACAAACAGTAGAAAAGGAATTACATTAACATCACTTAAAGGTAGTACGGGGGTCTCAATACAGTCAGATAGAATTTTTCTGATATTTTCTAGAAGATAATTTTTTATAAATAAAGATAAGAGCCGTCATCCCCCCAGTCCAAGGGCACCAAGACAAAAGCTCATTTGGCACTGGATTCAAGTTGCCTGGTTGTCCTTGGTCTTTAAGGGATGCCTCGCGCCAATCTCTATTCACTTTAACTTAAAATTAATATTATTCTTAGATCCTTAATAAATGGGTCGTCCAATATTTTTATGGGACGTGTATACAGTTGTCCTTTAAGTTCTTTTTGAAACAAATTCAAAACATTGATATTCTTTGATTTAAGGTCTGAAACATAATACCATTGATAAATTCCAAATAGTTGGGGTCACCAAAACTTTTTTTCCTAAATGAATTCTTTACAAATTATCTCACCTTAACTGACTGGGAGTTTGCTGAAAAGACTCAATATTCTCCATGGCTGTACATAAAAAATGGCATTTTTTAATCAAACTTAACTATAAATACATTTCAAATAATTTTGCAAAAAATCCCAAAGTCCAATTTCTTAATAATGATGCTCCTTTACTGCCCGTACTACCTTAAACAGCTGGGACAGAGCCACTTATCCATTTTCTTGGCATCAAGTTGTTTTATTTTGACACAAGTAAAATGATACCACAGATCACATTTGTCACAACATATGCTGCGCTGATAAAATGTTGTTATATTTTCTTGCTCAATAATGACATTGTTACATACTGGGCAAAAATATTTAAACATATCTAATTGCTGCTGGTCACTACACTGAATTTCAGCCTGATTACTTTCATTTCTTGAACTCAAGATTTTTTCTGTCAGTAGCTCTGGAACAATACAACATGTAAAAAATAATTGCAAGTTTGGCAACAACATATTCAAATATGATTCTTCATCAAAAGTAATTCTACATTGTAAATAACCATTACAAGTATAAACAAAAAAATCACACAAGCAGCGTTTAGTAATGGCCAATTGACCTTGAACTTGAGCATAATAATCACTATTTGTTTTGATTTTAAAACCATTTTTATCTACAATAACATAATCAGGAATATTACAAAGGCAAAAACCTACACATTTATCACATGGTGGTATGAGTGGACATTTAATTCCTAAAAGACCATCACCACAGCATGAGCATGAAACTAACAAGTCTGGTGTAGCTGCTAAATAGCAGTCATTACAATCAACAGACATGCCACATTCAGATGTAATAACATTATGATGTTCTTTTTTATACAAATCTAAATAACACTGAATTGCAACAGGCTCAGTATCCCTTCCATACTTTAAAGATTTTATATATGGATTTGGTGTGGTGTAGCCCAACAATATTGACACTAATGAATCAGTATTTACATTTTGATCTTTTTTCAAAGAATTAATCTTTGTATACACTTTATAAAATTTAGAAGCAGTAATTCTCCCTTTTCGTAAATTAATCCAATTCTTATTTTTATACTGACCAATTATTAACTTGTTAATTTGAAATACATCATTAATATTTAATTTTGGAAGTGTTGTTAAAAATGCCTCACTTTGTACAATACCAGGATTTATTTTAAATTTATTTGCCAAGTCTACAATACTAAATCTTGTTAAATCAATCTGTGTTGTTTCCTCTTTTCTCTGTTTAAGATCTGTTTCCCCCATATCTTCCATTTCTTCTGTTGATAACATAGCAATATCTTTAGGTACAGCTGAAACAATATATCAATGCAACATTTTATTTTCATACCATTGAAAAAGAATAGTGTATGATTTGATGTATCTACAGTTTTCATAAACTGAAGTTCTACAATAAAGAGGAGGGGGTGAATGTACTTCTTTTAATTGTCATTAACTAATGAAACAGAAGTTACATACTTGTCAAATGTTAGGCCGGGAACTGAAGTTTGTTTATTTGTCGCTATTCTTAATCTATAAATGTACAGAAACCTTATTACTGAATCTGTATAATAATTTTTAGCAGATAAATGTAATTTACACAATATTGTTTTTTTACATGTTATAATCAAATAGTTCATTTATCAGAGCAGGACATGGTTACCCTTCCAGAGCACCTGATGTCACTCAGTTTCACTGGAGTTCACAATGTGAGTGCCATTGTTTTGAATGTTGTGATTTCTATTTCTTTTCTTTGTATCTGTCTAAGGTCATTGTTTTCTGTGTTTAACATCATTGTTTTCTGTGTTCTCATTTTTGCCATGTCTTTGGACTTCGAAATTCGACTCCTTTGTTCCTTCGATATTCTATCGGCATTGATTTAGTGATTTCATAAGGTTGTAAAAAGGCTGACAATGCTTGTTACAAACAACGGCAGTAGAATACCGAAGGAACAAAGGGGTGATATTCACAAAAATCGAAGTCCAAAGACAGGGCAAAAACGAGAACACAGAAAACAATGACGTTAGACACAAAAACAATGACGCCAGACAGACACAAAGCACAGAACCAGAAACCACAACATTCAGAACAAAGGCACTCACAGTGTGAACTCCAGTGAAACTGAGAGTGACATCAGGTGCTCCGGAAGGGTAAGCATGTCCTGCTCTGTTAACAGCACCCGTCACACTGTGAGTGATTCAATCCGGGAAAATGTCAAAGTCGGTAGTCAAATCCGGGAAGACGTGAATCTAGCTGAAAATGTCCGCTTTCATTTGGGATACTGACAAGTCATATCTTTCAATGATGCTATGGTGACGGCCATAGAATTTCTTGAGGGATGAAATTAACAAAGGTTGAACAAATCCCTGACTAAGCAGCTTTTGGGACTGTGTTTTTGCTCTGTTCAAAAAATCACTGTACAAACTACAAGCTCGACAGTAACGAATAAACTGTGAAATGTACACTCCATAGGCTGGAGAGGTAGGTATATTGCTGCTAAGAAAGGGAAAGTTCACAATGGGGAAATTAAAATCATCACGCTTGTCATATAGCTTAGATTTCAAACGTCCATCTTCGTCAATATACAATAAAAGATCTAAGTACGAAGCTGAAGTAGGTGTTTCAGTTGTTTCTTTAATTTCAAGCTCATTTGGATAGATCTGATGTAAATAATCCTTAAATTTAGGATTATTAAGAGAAAGCACATCGTCTATGTAGCGGAAGCTGAAATTAAAGGACTGGGCTAAATGTTTTTGTTTTCTTTGAATAAGCCCTTGTAAAAACTTGGCCTCGTACGAGTAGAGGAAAAGGTCAGCTAAAAAGGTCAGCTAAAAGCGGCGACATCGACCTTTGAACTGACCTAATTTTTTTTCCTTGGCTAGGCCAATACACTTGTCATGTATGAAAAGACTATCTTACATAGTTGAAGAAAATATAGCAAAGGTTACAAAAAATGTGTTTCTGTCAGCTCTTTAACAACCCTATTAAACTACCATAACTAATCATTCAATTATTATAACTACATGCTAAATTGTAATAATTTCAAAGGTAATTGTAACGTTCATTTTCATTGGTCAACGTCATGAATAGCAAACTGAAATATCTTTTGATATTTCAGTTTGCCCATTAATCTGCCTTGCAAAAATATAGTGCAGCAAAAAAGACGTTTTTAACATGGATCACGTAGTTTTTAATGTACAAATTTGGAACTATAAGGATTAAACACCGATTTGTACGATATTATGTATGTATAAACTATGGCAGCTCACTCACAAACTTTACATCAGGTCCTTTGGACTTTATTCAGTTTTAGAGTCAGCTGCCGGAGTTTATACATAGATAATGTCCTAAAAATTAGTGTTTAATCCTATAATAATTCCAAGTTTATTTGTAACATATTAAAAGTTTTAACATAGTTCAAAAGTTATTTATTACCTTACAAAACCACCAATTCTAACCCTTAATTCTGAAAGAGTATAAGACCCCTTTGGGTCTCTAGTTTATTTTAATGGCTTCAACTGTTTAATATATCTGTTTAAACATGCTTTATGAAATGTCTAGCAAAATGCAAAAATCAAGATCTGAAATAAAAAAAAATCTTTTTTTCATTTGGCCCCTTTGGGCTTCTTGTTTTTCAAAAACTGTATACGCTACCTAAAATCTGTTGACATACTGCAGATACACAATTTTATTAGCTGTAAAATAAAGCATTCGCCATCTCAATACAATAAATAATAAAGATTCTACTGGCAAATATTTGAAAAGACTAAATATGACCCCATTTGACCTCTGTGACCTTGACCTTTGAACTGACCTATTTTTTTTTCCTTGGCTAGGCCAATACACTTGTCATGTATGAAAAGACTATCTTACATAGTTGAAGAAAATATAGCAAAGGTTACAGTTTTGGATGCATGGATAGACACACAGACAGACATATGAAGCCAAATCCAGTACTAAGGTCATCTACATAGTGCAATACATGTAATGAAACCGTAGTAATTTTAAGGGGTTAGAGTTTTAATAGACAGTAAATTGCTTTAAAATGCAAGGTAAATTCTCGTGTCAGACAAGTCTGACTATTGGACTGGTGAATACTCTCGGAGACCTCTGGTCCACCAGCAGTGGCATCGGTCCAATTGTTTAAAAATACAAAAATACCAAAGTTGCATCAAAAACAGTAAAAAAAATTTATAATGTACACGTGTTTCAAAGGAGGAACCTCTCTTCAGCAGCATTAGAATCATGTGTACGCTTCAGCAAATGAAATTAATAGGAATCTCGCCATATGTAATATTATTATATAATATACATCACTATATGTAATATTTCATTGAAATATTTTTTTTCAGCATTCATGCTTTAAGTGCCCTAAAAATTCAAAAAATGTACATAAGTTTTCTAAATTACAAATTGTTTCAAGTATTTATTATATAGTTCATAAATGTCAGCATAAAATGAAAAATTTGTTGGTGCATTGTATTTTCATTACAGAATTGTATAAGCGGAAAGAAATATAATCTTCATGATTTACAGGATTTGAAATGAGGGCAAAGTCCTTCCATCATTTTAATTCTGACAACATTGTATTTAGATAATTTTAGCCTCACAAACTTTTCACACTTTTGATGAGATTTTCTATTTATCAGTAATTTGTATGAATTTCCTTTGATCTACATTGCCTGGTATTCTCTGTATCACTGAACAGGCCTTGAGATAGAAAATAACGGGTCACTGTGAAGGCGTCGCACGCGGGTTGCTATGCTGACGTCATGTTTGGTACTACATATCGTGCTCATACGCGTAATACGTTAAATGAAGAATGCATATAAATTATTGCAATAAACAATAAATAGGCTGTGATTGAATATAAATTTCAACTTTTTTCAATTTCTTTTAGCGTTCTATTTATCATTTTGTGAATTACCGATAAAAGAAATATAGGATATTTTGTTTTTGATACGGACTTTATCACGGCGTAACACATCAAGCTCGCCCTAGCGGGCCCACTTGATACCAGCCGTGATAAGTCCGTATCAAAAACAACATGTCCTATATTCCATCTCTTGATCCCAATATCGCTCATGAAAAATAAATTGGCGAAAAATAGCCATCTGGCACATTTCAACTAATTTTAGTACTCTTTTATTACATTAGGGACCGACCATTTAACTTGAAGGGATGGGGCTATGGTTTTTTTTTCTAAAAAAATATTTTGGATCCAATTTTGTGTGGAAAAAAAATATTTTTGCTGCCAATATGATGAAAAAAAAATTTCTAAACGAGGCTTTCTGCCCCAAAAAATAATGTTAATTTTTTTTTAAATATTTTGTTGATACAGTGATACACGTGAAAAAAAATTTTCTGTCCAGAAAACAAACCATAACCCCCAGATTAAATGGTCAGTCCCTTAGTAGCGGTTATATTGTCCAAAATTGAAAAACAGTAAGGCAGCTAGATAATTTACATTGCATGTATTTTGTGGTTGTCTTTTTCAGTTGAAGACATTCATGTAACAACTTATACTTTTGTACAGCATAATTGGATTACCTTTAAATAAGCATGCATCTGGCAGCAGTCCCCTTAAAGCAATTGCAATACTATTACGGTTCTCATTGGCATCTTGGATTTCTTGGAGAGGTTCATACTGTTTCTTAGCTGCACAAACAAGTGGTCTTGATTTCACTGTAAAACAAGAATGTAAACATGGTTGGTAAAATGTATGATGCTAAAACTAATAAGGGGGTCTCAATTGGGGCCCCTTTCCTGAAATCCCATTAATTTTTCCACACTTTCCCGTTTTACAGGCAGGAAAATATTTTACACAGACTCTTAAAGGGACCTCTTTTTCCCGTTGCAAAGGCTAAATTTTTAGCCTATTCCCACGTCACGCTTGACATCCATTTCTATTTCCACTTGCACCTTTGCCCCATGATCCTGTTTACCGCGTACTTAAAAAGGCCAAACCTGCTCTTCGTCTACACTCTGGCGTGACCCACCAATAAAGTCATGCTGAAGTACCATAAGTGGTGCATGCATATACAAATTCAGATGATCTTGCCTTGTCTAGTTACTGAGAGAGTCGGAATGCAAGTCGGTCATGCATAAAATGTAGGTCAAGTTAACACAATTTTATTTAAATTTATAAATTTACTCTGATCTACAGATACTGATATTCTCATTATCACCAAACTGGACATTATCAAGAAATTATCGGATCACTGTGAAAGCATCATGTACATGTGCAGACTTGTTATGCTGATGTAATTTTTTTTACAATTTGTTGTGTTCATATGCATAATACATCATGAAGAATGCATAAAATCATTGCAATAAACAATAGATTTTGTTCTAAAATAGCAATTTCAGGTATTTGTCCCTCATGTCCCTTACTGGCAATAGTCAAAGGGGACTTTAGGTTTGCATTCTGTCTGTCTTTCCATCCGTCCAGCATAAGTTTTTCACACCATTTTAGCTCACCTGGCCTAAATATTGCCATCACTTGGCGTCCGTCTGTCATAAACTTTTTCAAACATCTTCTCCTCTGAAACTACTGGGCCAATTTTAACCAAACTTGGCCTGAATCATAACCAGGGTATCTAGATTAAAAATTGTGTTTGAATAGTGCAAGGACGTCCAAACAACATGTCTGCTGTTTTTAAAAATAGCACTTTGGTGACTTTAATGTTTCCTCTTTTTCTTATTGTTTTCCAATTTCCTTTCACAGGTATTAATATATATATCATATATATATCAGTAATTTGGGATGTTACTAAAGATATTTTATTTTCTGATGTTATACATTTTTTCTATTCTATATATTCCTCTATTTTGGAAAACCAGTATTGATGAAATGTATGAAAATATTCATGATACAATTGTATGATCAAAGTACTGATAACAATGATCATGATGATAGACAGAAACTAAATGAGTTAATAGCAAATGTTCCAAAATTGACCAAAAAGTATGGGGTGAAAAATTGCTTTCTAAATAATGCTTGGATTATGGCGACTTCTGTGCTTGCATCCAACTACAATCATTATTTGTTGCAAAATGCTTATTTATGACTATTTTATTACCTCTTTTTGCACGGTTTGACTTTTTAATACTGAGGTCACACAGCATTGATGGTTCCAGTTTCTTTGGATTAGATGGCACGTTCCAAGTACACAACCTTGATGTACATGCTGACACGCCTTGACTATTAGCTGCCTCGATTCTAAAAAGGAGGGCTGCGACATGATTACAAGTTTGTCCTAGTCTGAAAATTAAAAAACAGATACATTAAAACATAGAATCAACCATATTGAAAAAAAAAATGTCTTATTTTTAGTGATCCTCTTAATGAAAAAACAGATCTATAGGTAACTTACATTTGTAGAGATTCAAATGCCAGCAAAAAAAAACCCTTTTTGCTTTCAATTTGAGTCAGTGTGTGTATAATGATATCAAAAACCTTGACTGCAAATTAGGCCCTATAAAGTTAATTTGTAGATTCTCATCCACCTGTAACAAAACAAGTGAAGACCCTAATAGATGTCTTACCCGTCCCTGCTTGACCGCTAAAATTGATGTGAAAAATCAAACTGACCTCATCACAAAAAACTTAACATGTTCACTTAAGTGCAAGCCTATCACTAATTGTGAAACCCAAAATGTTCAATAATATGTAAACTAAAGATCAAAAGCCATATAACAGGCAGTAGACACCAGTAGTCCATATAACAGGCAGTCATGTACTACACAAGACCAACCTATTTTCAACACATCAGTGATCTACCATTAATAGATAATGACAAGATGTGTTTGTGAAACGATACATATGCCCCCAGAACCAATTTTTTTATCTCTGTGACCTTGACCTTTGACCTGACCTAATTATCAATGATTTGGGTAGTACTCATCAAGGCCATCATTTTGATGAAACATCATTCTGGTTTGATGTGTAGTTGTTCAGAAATGGACTTAAACGCAAAATTTAGTATAAGTCACTCAAGCGTAAAATATAGGTCAAAGCCACCTAACTGTTAATGTTTTTTGTAGTACTAATCAAGGCAATTAATTTGATGAAACATCACATTGTTATAATGTGTAGTTGTTGAGAAATGGACTTTAACGCAAAATTTAACCAAAGTCACTCAAGCCTAAAATAAAGGTCAAACCCACCTAACTGTCAATGTTTTGGGGAGTACTCATCAAGGCAATTAATTGGAGGAAACATCATATTGTTATAATGTGTAGTTGTTGAGAAATGGACTTTAACGCAAAATTAAACCAAAGTCACTCAAGCGTAAAATGTAGGTCATGGATCCCTAATTGTTGGTGAATCTGTTAGTACTAATCAGATGCATGTGCTGATGTACTATTATCAAAATACCACAAGAGGTTGCCAATGTATGGACCTAAACACAAAACTTAACATCGGGACGTACGGACAAGGGTAAATCTATATGCCCCTTCCACTTTGTGGCGGGGGCACAAAAACATAACATGCTCACTAGACCGTGAACTTGAGGTAAAGGACAAAAGCCATATAACAGACAGCCATGAAAAATCCCCCCACCCCACCCCCGCAAAAAAATTTGGGGGTATATTGGATTCATCCTGTCAGCCCATCCATTTAACTTTTCAGGGCATGTTCTCCTTAACGGCTGCTTGGATTTTGATGAAATGTTACACAGTTGTAGCACATCACCTGAAGATGTGCATGAAGTAATATGGTTGCTGCCAGATATTTGGAAGGAGATATAATTTGTCTCTGAATATTTTATGGAAATAAGTTGGAGGTACATTGTATATCATTGTGTCCATACTTGTACAAAATGTATTGTGTCCACACAAGCTTAAATGAAAAGACAAGATCCCCTGTATTTTATCAACTTGTACTTGTTTATATTGTGATATTCATTTTTTCCATAGTTTGCCTAGAATGGCTGCGGTGAGCCTAGGCTTTTGTAGCTAAGTTTTATTGTAGGAACTAAATATATTTGTTCCATTGGTAGCTTACAACAAACCATATATAGCATATCTAAAATCATGTGACCTTGACCTATATTTCACGGTCCAGTGCCCATGTTAAGTTCTACTTAAGTCTGTTTCTTAATAACTACATGCTGTAGGTCATTTGGTATAAAGGTTGGTCTTTGTATATTGTAAAATGTACATTGACCTCAATTTTACGTTCAAGTGCCCTGGGATTAAGTTTTTTCGCTGAAGTCTGTTTCTCAATAACTACAAGTTATAGATCAATGATATTTGGTATATAGCTTGGTCTTGGTTAGCATATGTCAGAAGAGGTAGGTCAAAGATTATATTGTCTGTTTTTCATCCAGAAACAATAAAATTTGCAGACATTGCTTATTCCAGGGCAAAACTTGTGGAATGCATGTGTTAAAACCAATCAAACTGAAAGCCAAACCTGTATTTTATGGATAATTGAATTGAAGTGAAATAAACTTTAATTAAAATTAGACCAAAAGTGTTACATCATGTACAAGAGGAATCATACAGTAAGGCTGCCTTAAGGTCCTTGTAAAATTTTGGTGAGTCACTGCTGGTCACAATCATAAATACAAAACATGGTACATGTACATTTAAAGTAGTACATGTACATATAAGAAACTAGAATGCATGTGGCATACCTGGAAAGAGGACACCCCTTTAAGTAAATAATCAATGACGGTCAACATATAGAGTAAATGTATATAAGAAAGTGTCCATACAAATACATGGTAGGACCATGGGAATAATGCTTTTATGGTTGTTCTTCATCTTGAAATCTACATGTGGCAACATGAATACATTTATGTGTGAAAGATTTAGACTGAATTGATTTGAAGGAGTCTGTCTGTAATGGTTGCATGGTAGTATTTATTCCGGGCACTGGGTTGCCCAATTGTGTGCCCTACATACTCAACTGAATATACTAAATCCTGTGATTGGATATATATGTATGGTATACCAGAAAGCAAAATGTTTTCAAGCTTTTATACATATATTATGCTTAAATATAGGTAGAGGTCTTCAATAAGTATAACAGTAAATTTTTCATGGGTCTTTTAATACTTAGTCTTTTCACTGTGGCATAGGATGAAAATCATCAGGGGTCACTTCCTTCAGCTGGAGCTAGCTCAAAAACAAGACAGGCATGATGATGTTTTGCATTTATTTTTTAACTCTTGTATGAAATCCTCTATGTAAATGCAGTTTCTGAACCCTGATCAATTTCAGAAAGTACCCATATATTGCAAAATCTTACTACTGTGGTGGGACCTAAAGTAAAACCATGCATTCTATACATTAACAAAATAACGAGATACATGAGCATTCTATACATTGTCATCGACATGTATTGACATTTATCAGGTATGACTTTACAAAAAAGTTGACTCATTGACCAAGTGGCAGATGACAGATCAGGAGCAGGACATGTTTACCGCTCTGAAGTGCTTGATGACACACCCAGTTTTTATTCTAGTTCTCAGTGTAATGTTTAGTTTTGAATGTTCTGTTTTTGATATAGGGTCTGTATGTGCAAGTTTGTGGCTTCAGAACTTAAATCTATTAAAACAGTTGTCGAGTTTAAAATGTTTTAGTACATAAATTGTATGTTTCAAGTTGATTTACCTTTACAAAGTATGTTGGCATTTATTTATTATTCAAATGTACTCATATACTGTTTAAAAAGTGTTTACACTTGTTTTCCAATCCCCTGTAAGTATTTTTATATAATTTTTTTACTTTGTATGACTTATTCTAATCGTTTACACTAAGAGGTATTGAAGGAATCAGTTCTGTCTTCAATTAGAAAATATACTACAGTTTCTTTCTGGTATTAAGTCCCATATCCCAATATTATCACTAATTCAAATAAATTAATTTGTGTTTGTTGCTATCACTGTCTTCATGCTTTCATGTATATATATGTAAAACACCTAAAATGTAATAACAAAACTTGTGAGTTTATTAAGTTATTTATTTGAATAACTGCTATTTAATGATATTTAATAAACATTTCTCCTATACCGGTAATTTCAATAACATTTTAAATTTTTCTACGAGAAAAAAGGGCCTCAATACCACAAAACCGGAATGAGAACTGAATTCCTGGTGTCAGTTCTTACCCAGCAGTACAAGTGCAATAGCATGGATTGATCCAGATTTTTTTTCCAGGCACACCCAAACATCATGTAACTCCTCTTTCAACCTCATGGACGGTGAACACTTTGATCTCATAGTACACATATTGGACTGGTCATTTATGTTGTGCATGTACACCTCTTTGAGCCATCCACTGACAAAATACTCATAAGCTTTTCCTACTTTGTAATCATTTAACATATTAGTGACTGTTTCATTGTTTCTATCCCCCTTTTCAATAAAAAACTTGGTAATGTCCGACAAAAATGTTGGGGGCCAAGACCCCATTCCAGATTTCTCGTCAAGCCACCCCTGATATAACTGAAGGGGGTCTGGTAGAGAAGCAGACTTTAAAATAGAGGTATAACACTGTTTGTTTTCATCAATGACGGTCTGCTGTGTTGCTTTGATGGGTAAACTAAGCCTTGTAGCCGAAAAACATAGTGCGGCAAGTTCTTCCTTGTTACCCTCTTTACCTAGACCTCTCAAAGTTAAAAATTTCCGTAAGCTCTCAACTCTCCACGTTTTAAACTCCTCCAGGGAAAGGGATTGGTCACCAGGATCCATAGTAGATATTAAACGTTATATGATCCTGATCCTGATCCTACGGTCGTTGACGACACAACTTGTCTCTTGGTGCTGTTGTTAATAGTCGCATGCTGACTTCTCTGTAATTTCTCTGTATGCTGAGTTTGGTGTGGTGTAGGTTCAGGACCGGGGTTCTTTGTCTGGACTGTATATCTCCTGAAAGCGTCCAGTGCTGTCTATGTAGTCTGCTACAAATGATCGTATTGTTGCGTGGTGCTTGTTTTCCTTTGTGAGCAGAAGGGATAGTGATGGTTTTGAGCCTGATGTTAGTTCTCTGATGGTGTTGAGCAGCTCGATCCTTTCTGGTTGGTATCTTCTACAGTGAAGTAGGTAGTGTTCTGATGTTTCCACTTCTCCACATTCACATAATGGCGAGAGGGCCACACCTATCTGGTGTCTGTATTTATTTAAATGGCTATAACCTGTTCTAAGCTCTGTTATTATTCTGCCGGTTGTTTGATTTGGGTGGTCAAGGCAGCAAGTGGTGTTCACTACAGGTACCAGCTCATATAGATGTCTTCCTGAGTCTGTAATGTGCCATCTATTTTGCCATTCGTTGTTGTTGACTGTTTCACTGCATTCTGACCATCAGCCTTAGTGATGGTGTTATATTCACTATTAAGCGTCCTAGCTTCCTCCGCTGCTTCCTTGGCTAGTTTATCGGCTATCTCGTTCCCGGCTATATTAGCATGGCCTGGGACCCAAGATACTTCTGTCTCTATGCCAATTCTCAGCAAGGATGCTATGCCCTCTTTTATATCTCTTATCAAATTTATGTAGTTTGTCGATTTCCACTGTAGGGCGATTATACCAACTGCTGCTTGGCTATCTGACAGTATCTTCAAGCTTTTATACTGACTTGTCATGTTGGTAATACAGTATTCGATCACCGTCAGAAAAGCTGCCAGCTCACCAAGCAGGATGGAACCTCTGTTTGCTACTGGCCTTTTCAGTGGTATCAAATCTTCATTGTGAGGGTAGATAACTGCTCCTGCTCCACATGGGCCAGGGTTACCTTGACAGGAACCATCTGTAAAGGATATAATAGTATCCGTACCTGTACTCTCTAGGAGTTCACCAATGACCTCCATACATGGGGCTGTTTGTTCTTGTGTTCGACTCTTGGAACTGCCAAGTCGACTCCAATATGAAGGCTTGCTTTGGGTCAAACAGTTACTTCCTGGAGAGAAGGTATATTCTGGTTCTATCAGTGTTATATCCACCCCCGTTTCCCTATACATGTCTGCTGATTGTGTTAAGGCCTTGCCAAAGGGAGATTCAAACTGTTCTAAAGTGGCGTTGTTTCTGAATTGATCTAATTGCTGTTTAATAGGTTCAGTGATGGCTTAAGACTGTATTTTTGCTATTTCTCGGACTGCCATTTGTTCTTTTCTGAGATCTATAGGTATCACATTAGCCTCTACTTCCATTGCTTCTCTGCTTGCTGTTCCTGGAAGGCCTAGGCATATTGACAGTCCTTTCCGTTGTATTCTGTCTAATTTCTTAAAGTTATCTACTGATGTACATTGCCATACAGGGCAGGCGTATTCTATTATTGACCTGACTAAGCTGTTATACACTTTAATTAGATTCTGTCTCGAGATTGCATTGAGTCCTTTTATTTCTCTTAATACATGTATGGCGATGTTTGCTTTTCTTTCTGTTTGCTGAATATGGTCATCAAATTTAAGCTGTTCATCTAAGATGACTCCCAGTAGTTTTGGTGTCTTACTGTATTGAAATGTGTGCAGACCTGCTTTTAATTCTTTTTGTTCTTCACTGATCTTTACCTTGGAGAAAATACACGTTTCACACTTGTCGATGTTCACATTGATTCTCCATTTGCATGTCCAATTCATAACTTGCGTGACATCCATGGTCATTCTCTGTTTAACTTCATCCAGGTTCTCTCCACTATGCCATACAGTACCATCATCTGCAAACTTGCAGTTATCTCCCTTTATCTCCTCCATCATATCTTTGATGTATATATTGAATAGTGTAGGAGATAGAACAGACCCCTGCGGCAGTCCAATCTTGGTCTCAAAATCTGGGCCTTGGAAATCGCCAAGTATACACCTTGCTATTCTGTTGGTGAGAAAGCTGTTTATCCAACTCCAGGTCTTACCTCTAATACCAACATTATGCAGTTTCACCAATAAGCCCTCTCGCCATATGGAATCATATGCCTTTTCAAGGTCTACCAGCCATGCAAGTGTGACCTCTCCCTGGTTAAATCCATTGGTGATTGCCTGTGTCAGCCGTAGTAGGGCATTTACTGTTGAATGATTTTTTCTAAAGCCCTCTTGCTTGTCATCTATTAGCTTATGGCCCTCAACAAATGCTACTATACGATCTAGAATGATTCTTTCCATAAGCTTGCATAGGATACAAGTGAGACTAATAGGTCTGTAAGATGAGGCACTGTAATAGTTTGGTTTTCCAGATTTCCTTAGAAATTTAATACTGGCCTTTTTCCATTCAGATGGTAATTGTCCTGTGTTCCAGATGATATTCATCGGGACTGTAATGGCAGCTATAAAAGTATCTCCTGCATGCTTGAAGAATTCTGCGTAGTGCTCATCTGGTCCTGGTGATATACCAGATCGAAGTCTGTAAATAGCCGCTTCTACATCGTCTTCACTTATGTCTCTATTCATGCCCTCATGCTCTTCTTCATACGTGGAGGTGCCCATACTTTCTTCTTTTAGTTTTCCATATTCTTCTGATATTTTGTCATAGAATGCCTGGTCAAAAGCATTTACATTCAGGTGACTTCCACCAAAGAAAACTTTCTGTAAAATATCTGCCTTAGATGGATTATCAAATGCTGGCTTTTTATCTCCATCAATTAGTGGGAGTATTGAACTATCTTCAGTTTTCCTTGTCATTTTCTTGAAAGTATCCCAGAAGTCTTTTGAGTTACTTGCACTGTTGAATTCCTGAACGAGCTTATCACTCCAGTTTTGTTGTGCTTCATTTTTTGCCAGGTCAAACTTGCTTTCAGCATCTATTAGTCTCTCTTTGTTCTGAAGTGTGCTTCTAATTTTGAATTGTTTCTTACAATAGTTTAGATGTTTCTTTGCTGTGCTAACATCTCCATTCCACCAACAAGGCCTTTGGTGTTTCTTCTGTTTAATAGTTTTATAAGGAACTAGTTCCTGCCTTGTTTCATTTATTATAGATGCAAACGATTTGTATACTTCCTCAAAATTGGTCTCATTGTTCTTGCGTTGTTTCAGCCATTCTTGGAATTTCTTTTCTGTTTGTTCTTTCCATGTCTTCCAGTTGACCTTATCTAATTTCCAGAATTGTTTGTTCTTATCAAAGCTATTGTTCGTACAAACTTCGATTTCAGCTATGACACTTATGTGGTCAGATTTAATGGACTCATGAGTGAGGGTGTCACAACTTCTCAGATATTTTTGAAATGAGGTCTCTATCAGAAATAAGTCGATAACTGATGGTGAGTTTCTTCTCGTCTGTTGGCCATCATTGATACATATCATGTTTTTCTTTGTTATAAGTTGTTCTACTAATTCTCCACTTTTGTTGGTCTTCTATGAAAATGAATAAAAAGGGTAAAAAATATAAAAAAATTGACGTGAGAGCAGTCGTTTCTAGTGTAAACAATAAACAAAATGGCGGAATTTACTCCGATTTACCTCTGACCTAATAGAAATATTAGTTCTGTTCCGGATTTCCGGACAACTGGCAATGGGTGTATTGTCCTGTCATCAATAAACTACTCATTACTGGTCTGTATTCATTAGCACTGGTCGTGGTTGAAATCCTTGTCCTGTCTTCAATAAACTACTCATTATTGGTACTTATTCATTAGCACTGGTCGTGGTTAAAATCATTGTCCTCTCTTCAATAAACTACTCATTACTGGTACTTATTCTTTAGCACTGGTCGTCGTTGATATCATTGTTCGGTTTTCAATAGACTACTCATTACTGGTAATTATTCATTACCACTGATTTTGGTTGAAATCATTGTCCTGTCTTCAATAAACTACTAATTACTGGTACTAATTCATTACCACTGGTCGTGGTTGAAACTCATTGTCCTGTCTTCAATAAACTACTCATTACTGGTACTAATTCATTACCACTTGTTGTGGTTGAAATCATTGTTCGGTTTTAAATATACTACTCATTACTGGTACTAATTCATTACCACTTGTTGTGGTTGAAATCATTGTTCGGTTTTTAAATAAACTACTCATTACTGGTACTAATTCATTAGCACTGGTCGTGATTGAAATCACTGTTTGCTCTTTGATAAACTACTCATTACTGGTACTTATTCATTGCAACTGGTCGTGGTGGAAATCATTGTCCTCTCGTCAATAAACTACTCATTACTGGTACTAATTCTTTACCACTTGTTGTGGTTGAAATCATTGTTCGGTCTTCAATAAACTACTCATTACTGGTACTTATTCATTAGCATTGGTCGTGGTTGATATTATTGTTTGGTCTTCAATAAACTACTAATTTCTGGTAATTATTCATTAGCACTGGTCGTGGTGGAAATCATTGTCCTCTCTTCAATAAACTACTCATTACTGGTACTAATTCATTAGCACTGATCGTGATTGAAATCATTGTTTGGTCTTTAATACACTACTCATTACTGGTACTTATTCATTAGCACTGATCGTTGTTGAAATCATTGTTCGGTTTTCAATAAACTACTCATTACTGGTACTTATTCATTGCAACTGGTCGTGGTTGAAATCATTGTCCTGTCTTCAATAAACTACTTATTACTGGTACTAATTCATTACCACTGGTTGTGGTTGAAATTATTGTTCGGTCTTCAATAAACTACTGATTACTGGTACTAATTCATTAGCACTGATTGTGGTTGAAATCATTGTTCGGTCTTCAATAAATTACTCATGACTGGTACTTATTCTTTAGCACTGGATGTGGTTGAAATCATTGTCCTATCTTCAATAAACTACTCATTACTGGTTTTAATTCATTAGAACTGGTCATGGTTGAAATCATTGTTCGGTTTTCAATAAACTACTCATTACTGGTACTAATTCATTACCACTGGTCGTGGTGGAAATCATTGTCCTGACTTCAGTAAACTACTCATTATTGGTACTAATTCATTACCACTGGTTGTGGTTGAAATCATTGTCCTGTCTTCAATAAACTACTTATTACTGGTACTTATTCATTACCACTGCTTGTGGTTGAAATCATTGTCCTGTCTTCAATAAACTACTCATTACTGGTACTTATTCATTAGCATTGGTCGTGGTTGATATTATTGTTTGGTCTTCAATAAACTACTCATTTCTGGTAATTATTCATTAGAACTGGTCATGGTTGAAATCATTGTTCGGTTTTCAATAAACTACTCATTACTGGTACTAATTCATTACCACTGGTCGTGGTGGAAATCATTGTCCTGACTTCAGTAAACTACTCATTACTGGTACTAATTCATTACCATTGGTCGTGGTTGAAATCATTGTCCTGTCTTCAATAAACTACTTATTACTGGTACTTATTCATTACCACTGCTTGTGGTTGAAATCATTGTCCTGTCTTAGCCGATTAAATTTGGAACCTTACAATATCTAAATTTTTGTTAATTTTGTTGAAAACTAAGGAGTATCTCCCTCATGCAAAGCTCTGTCCTTAGCTGATTTTGGCGTTATATTTAGATCATATTGGTTATTTGTTCTCACCAGTTTTTACATATCTTTGAATTTATGGTCTTCCAAACGTTTAGATTTTATCTGCACTGATGAGACATAAGTTGTCGAAATGCGCATATGCAGAAATTAAATTCGCAGTAACTTCGGTATTTAGTTATAAACTACTCATTACTGGTACTTGTTCATTACCACTGGTTGTGGTTGAAATCATTGTCCTATCATTAATAAACTACTCGTTACTGGTAATAATTCATTAGCACTGGTCGTGGTTGAAATCATTGTCCTGTCTTTAGTAAACTACTTATTACTGGTACTTATGCATTAGCACTGGTGGTGGTTGAAATCCATGCAACCATCGGCATAGCACAGCAAAAAATGGGTTCAACTAAGGAAGTTCTAATCTTAAAAATAAATTTCACCTTTATTCGCGAATGTTTCGTGCCATTTCGCCATTAAGTTCGTGTATATAATACTCGTCTTCAATTTATTCTCCAATCTTTTCATGATGTTTAGCGCCATTTCCAGGACATTTCTCGTTATATCGCAAAATACTATTTCGCGATTTCTTTTTTTTAAATCAGCGTTTTTCCGAATGTTAAAATAAAACACCATATTTCATGAAACATTTGAGAATATATGCGAATTAATTACTACAAATTTTTGCAAAAACATAACACAAAACTTTCGTGTATTAACGTAGGAGAATTCAAACAGAAAATTTGCAAAGGCGAAATATCAGCAACTACAATAGAATTTACGAAAAATCACCACCAAAATTTCACGAAAAAAAATAATAAAATCTCGCAAGTTAGTGAAAAACTTTCACAATCTAAAAACGTAAAGTTCAGGAAATAACGCAGAAGACATTATAAAATAAAATTGGGATATTCAATTAAAATTTAGACAATTCAAATCACGTAGGCTTTCGCGTTTTTCATTTTGAATCGAGGTATTATCTGATAAAATCTCGCTACGACATTGGTTTTAGCTCAATCAGCAGTCGTCGGCGTCCATCGTCATTCTCCTCTGAAAAAAATCGTCTCCTCTGAAACCACAGGACCAAGTTTACCAAACTTTGCCTATAATCATAACCAGGGTATCTTAATTCAAAATTGTGTCTGAGGGATCCGAGGACCTTACAACTTGGCTGCCGTCACAAAAAAGAACTTTTGCAAATAACTCAAATACCATTACAGTTATCAAAATTCTGACAGAGTAAAAATGACCAGCATTACAAGATCTACCCTCCCTGCAATTTTGAAGATAATTCGAAAATCCGTCTTGAAGTTACTGCCTTTTTTCTGCAAAATGTTGAAAAAAAAATCATATTTCTTATTTTTAAAAAATCCCATTAAAGTTAAAGGTCAACTTTATTTCAAACTGGTTCAGCATTTCAAAATATACCCATCTAGAATTTTTAAGAAAGTCTGAATACCTATACATGAGTTATTTCCCTGTATTGGTCAGAGTTCATACATTTTGCCTTATATAATAAAAAAAAACACCCTGAGTTTGGAGTTAAGATCTCATGCAATAATTAACATTAGCTCTATTGGATAACACAATCAAAGATATCCTCCTCTGAGACTACCGGGCCAATTCGAATCATAGTAAATTGGTAAAAACTATCCTTAGTTGGTGCTTTTGACACATGTGTACAGCAGGTCCCTTCACAGCTAAGATGGCCACCAGCAGGGATCATTGTTTAACATTACACCCTATTGGAAAACACAATCAAAGATCTTCTCCTCTGAAAATACCTGACCAATTGGAATCATTCTTGGTCACACTGTCCTTATTTGATCCCCTTAGAAAAATGTACTCCACAAGTCCCTGTCAGATCCAAGATGGCCGCGAGCGGGGAACATAGTTTCATGCTTGACCCTAATGGGAAAATACATTCAAAGATCTTCACATCTGAGTCTACCTGGCCAATTGGAATCATATTTGGTCACGACTGTCCTTAGTTGGTCCTCTTTGAAAAATGTGTACACTACGTCCCTACACATCCAAGATGGCCGTCAGCAGGGAACATAATGTTTAACACTGGAGCCAATGAGAAAGGACATTTAAAGATCCTCTCCTCTGAGAATACCTAGCTAATTGGAATCATACTTGGTCACAAGTGTTTTCATTTGATCCCTTTTGAAAAATGTGTCCGGCAAGTCTCCAATCAGATCCAAAATGGCCGCCAGCGGGTAACATAGTTGAACGTGGAACCCTAATTGGGAAAAGATATTCAAAGATCTTCCCCTCTAAGACTATCTAGCCAAATTGAATCATACTTGGTCACAACTGTCCTTAATTGGACCTTTGAAAAATGTGTCCGGCAAGTCCCAATCACATTTAAGATGGCCGCCAGTGGGAACATAATTTAACTTTAGACTCTATGGGAAAATACATTCAAAAATCCTCCTCTGAGACCGTCTTGCTTATCGGAATCCGATTGGTCACAATTGTCCTTAGTTGGTCCTCTTTGAAAATGTGTCCCGCAAGTCCCCATCACATCAAAGATGGCCGTCAGCAGGGAAATAGTTAAACATTGGATCTTAAAGGGAAACACATTCTCCTGTGAGAATACATATACCTGGTTATTTGAATCATACTTAATCAAACTTTCTCAGTTGACCCCTTTTGAAAAATGTGTCTCCATCAGATCCAAGATGGCTGCCAGCGGGGAACACAATCAAAAACTTTCTTCTCTGAAACTACTGGGTTAATTGGAATTGAATTTGGTCATGGTAGTCCTTGAAATGTCCTCTTGAAAACATGTCTGCCAAGTCTGCAATTCGAGATGGCCGCCAGCGGGGAACTTGCTTAACACGAAAAAAAAAAACACATTCAAAGTTCGTCTCATCTGAAACTTTTTGGCCAATTGGAACCAAAGTTGGTCGCAACTGTCCTATATTGGCTATCTTTGAAAAATATGTCTGACAAGTCCGCATCATATCCAAGTTGGCGACCAGCGGGGATCTTTGTTTAACATTCGACACCATGGGAAAACACATTCAAAGATCTTTTCCTCTGAAACTACTTTTCCTGTTGGAACCAAATTTGGTCGAAATGGTCCTTTGAAAAATTTGTCCAGCAATTTCACATAAGTTCTAAGATGGTCGCCAACAGGAAACATAGTTTAATAAAGGACCCAATGAAAAATGTATACTGAGATAATCTCCTCTAACACATTTAGCCTTTGTATTACATCGAGGTCTATTATCATACTAGAAAATGAGACCATTATTATACTAGAAAATGATCCCTTTCACATTGAGGTTATTTGTGCTGTCTATTCCAGCACGGGACAAAGTTAGCTACAGGCTCTTGAGAGCCTCTTGTTGTTTAAAAAAAAATAGGTACCTTAAAATAGTATTCTCGAGATTTACTATATATATAGTTTTCAGTGTATTACCAAGTGGAGACAATACCCCAATTTCAGTGCAGTATGCTATGGGGTGGCAAAAACGGGGGAGCGGTCGGAAATATAAAAAGTCGGAGTTGGAACTATGAATGGCCATGCTACTGGCAAGCTAATTAATATCGACCTGCGTGCTAAAGATTGTAGAATGTGTTCGTTTTGGGAAGGGAAAGAGAAAGACCCACAATCTCTTGCAGGCCTCATGGTGACTTCAAGATGAAGAACAACAATAAAAGCGTTGTTCCGTTGCTTGATGTAGAGACTTTGTCTCATGTGCATTTACTCCATATCCTTTCATTCACCATTTTCGACTGGAGTTTGTCTCTTCTACAGTGTGGAGTCCGTAAAAAAAAATCCCCCGTGCGAGAGATGTATGCTCTTTATACAGTTCAGTTATGGCGTACTTGTTCGTGAGAGAATTTCTCATGGATATACTATTAAATTTCAAATTTTTGTATTGATTTTTGTAATTTGGAAATGAAATTCTGACCAACTGTTTAAAGTGCCCATTTCTCACTATTTTATAATGCCAAGTTTTCTTACAATCGACTTAATGAGTGCCCTGTGTTTGCCTATATGTTGTAATCGTCCACTAGCTTAAGACACTAGTGCTTTTGTTGGGCAACGGATGGCAGTGATTGTAAGAGCACTTTGCCAGTTTAATTAATGTCTGCTGACAATCCCGTATCCATGACCAGACAAGACATGGATGTAGCGTTGGTCGACAATCAGCAAAGAATTCAGCTCAAACCGGTGCTGGGGCCGTCTTGAACTTACTATTAGGTATGCGCAAAGTTCATTGTTGAAGGCCTAATGGTGACTTCAAAATAAAGAACAACAACAAAAGCGTTTTTCCTTTGCTTGATTTTACCATTTATTTGTAGAGACTTTGTCTCTACATGTGCATTTACTCCATATCCTTTCATTCACCCTTTTCGGCTGGAGTTTGTCTCTACTGCTGTATGGAGTCGGTAAAAAGATTCCTCTTGGGAGAGATGCATGCTCTCTATATATTTCAGTTATGGTGTACTTGTTCCTGAGAGTATTTCTCATATGGATATACTATCATAATTTCCAATTTTGATATTCATTTTTGTAATTTGGTGTGCCCTATGTTTGTCTATATGTTGTAATCGTCCACTAGCTTAAGACACTGGTGTTTTTGTCGGGCAATGGATGACAGTGATTGTAAGAGCAGCCAGTTTAATTAATGTTTGCTAACAATCCCGCATACATGACCACACAAGACATCAGCAAAGAATTCAGCTCAAACCGGTGCTAGGGGCCTTCTTAAACTTACTTTGAGGTATGAGCAAAGCCCATTGTTGAAGGCCTCATGGTGACTTCAAGATGAAGAACAACAATATAAGCGTTGTTCCTTTGCTTGTTTTTACCATGTATTTGTAGAGATTTGTCTCATGTGCATTTACTCCATATCCTATCATTCACCATGTTCAAAAAATTGGTATAGGACTTCAAAGGACATGGAACCAGATGTAGGCATGATAATGGTGAGAAACATTAAGGATAAAGGCTATGCAGTTGGGAATCTGATAATGGATGATGACGCAACGACTATAGCACGAATTCGAAGTAATACAGATCATGTTATTGAAAAATAGAGGTCAAAGAAATGTTCAGCTGGGAAACAATTTTTACAAACTTAAGGACAAGTATGAAAAAGTTATACTATCTGAGGATATTTCATATATCCAAAGATCATTTATGTATTCTATAAAGTCGAACAAAGACGACCCGGTCTCACTCGTGTACAATTTCATAATCATTGTAATCAAAACTGGTGTAGATACTTGAAGGGTTACAAGCCTACTGTATGCCTTTATAATACCGATCTTAGAAGTCAGTTAGAGACTGTTCAAAAACTATGCAGATGAAAATTATGTTTAGAAGTTGGCACCATGCGGAACTGGAAAATTCCAATGAATCCTTTAACGATATGGTAGCTCACAAGGCGAAAAAAAAGCAAAAAAAAAAAAAACAAAAAAAAACAAAAAAAAAAAACCAAGCATTACTGTTTCAGAAGTTTAGAGAGCAGGGTTTTGTGTGCAGCAGCACAAAATCTAAATTTTGGATATATATCAGACATAAATAAAGAATGTGGCATTACACCAGGTAAACATACACAGAAAGCTTCTATGTCTTTGTCTAGGAAGAGGAAAATACAAAATGATTTCAAAGTACTTAGACTTCAAAACGAAAACGATTTCAAGGTAAGATTTCAAAAACAAGAGCAACGTCAAAAACAAGAGCATCATATTGGGCATATTAGAGAGGAGGTCACCTACCAAACTCCAGTTGACTGTGAGTCACAAACTTAATTAGTATTAAAACCACTGATTCCACCAGTGTTCAAACCCATTTAAATTGACCAAAATGTATATAAAAGGGTGTTTTTCGATTTGGAAACCGGTTTATTAGCAATAGATTGATATCTTGCAGATCGCTGCAGCCTATGACAAAACGTGTTTGAATCTGCATATAACACCAACACAAGCAATCAACAAACGTGCATCAGAGGTTACCGGACTTACTTTTTCAAGTAACTTTTTGTGCTACATTAGAAGGCAAAATAACTCCTGTTTACCACAGCAAGCCTTGCCAAATTTTAAATATATTGGCTGTACGACGTACCTACAGAAAAGATGACATTGTTTGGACATTATAGTAAACGATTTGACATACCTAGATTGATAAATTCATTACGAACATATAGCTTGTTTGGTTCCTTTGCAGAGGTTTCTGGATTTGTGGACACACTTCCATTATTTCGTAAGATATTCCCATAGTTGAAATGACATACACAAGAAGCACTCCCAACACAGATTTTAAAGAAATTTTACAACGCTTATAACACCATGGATGATGTTAAACCAAGACGATCTCGAAAATTTAATCAGTACTGAATCCAGTATGGAAGTATGTAAACACTCAAGACAATCAACAACACGTTATAACACAACGAGGGTGGAAAGACTGGAAAGATAGCAAACAGTTTGTTGGATATGCACCAGCTAGAATTGGCAAACAAAAAAGAAGACAATAATGGCATACAAATAGAAAAAAGAAGGGAAACGGGGAATGTGTCAAAGAGACAACGACCCAAAGGGGAGTAATAAAGTATTCTATCTGAAAAAACGAAGTGATGGTATTGTTCGTGTGACGGCAAGGAAAAGTGTGGCAAGGAGTATCAGCGACTTAATCTCTATGTCTTATCGAAGTGGGTGTGATGGAAATTGAAAAAAAACAATAAATCATTCATACCTCGGTCATATTAAAATACATTATTTTTATTATCAATAATTAACATCGTGTATAGCTGCTTTGTTTCGATATGAAAATTTAAGGTACTGAAATATAATCTTTATTTGCATAAATAAACCCTAACGGGTTAAGACATAAAATATACATTACAATGGCGTACAGGAAATAAAAATGTCCCCAACATATAATATGAGGGGATGGACAGGGGGTACCTCTCTCCTTTCTCCCACCCACTGTCTCCTTTCTCCCACCCACTGTCTCCTTTCTCCCGCCCCGTTCTCCTTTCTCCCGCCCCTTTGTCTTGTCTCCCGGGTTTAATTACTAATGAAACATAAAGACCTTCGATTAATAGTTCATTTTACCGTAAATCAAGCGAATGTCTTAATTTTTTGAAAGTTTCAACACAATTTTGTCCTTTTACTGCTGATGGAAGGTTACTCCTTGAAGCACGTGTATACCAAAACTAAAACGGCGGGGTCTGATGGAAGGTTACTCCTTGAAACATGTGTATGCCAAAACTTAAACGACAGGGTAAGGGTCTCCTGCTATGTGTGTATCAATCTTTATGTTAGAAATAATTGATCCAAAGTTTACGTCGTAGCCAGGAACAAGTGAAAGCCGATACTTAAGAACAATGCTCTAGATCTAGTTTATTTTGTTAAGACGTCATGACTGCAACATTACTGGTCAACCAACTCGTGATGACGACCATAGAATAAACAGAGTGTTAATTTCAAAAATGTTTCGTCGATCATATCCCTGGAGGATTATTTTTCTTGTAAGTACTGAAGTCCTCATATTTAGAATGTTGCTTTAGCATGTCGTATCAGGTGAGATAATGGATACGAGAAACAATTCTTAACATAAGGCCGACTTTATAGTTTAGGTTGTGTCTTTAATTCCGGGATACAGAATTGAGATACAAGTACGAATTGAAATATATAAGTTATTGAGTGAAAAAAAAACATCTTCAATATATGGAAAAAGCGAAATTAAAGAAAATAGCAATGGACTTTTTTTTATCTTCAGTAGGTTTATATAAACTCTGATTTCGTAAAAACAGATTTACACTAAAAAATGCATATAAACTTCTTATACAACTTGTTAAATTACTTCTATAAAATGATGAAATCATTTTATTTACAATTTGATTATCTAATTATTGTTTTGCAATCATGAACGATATACCCCTGAAAACAAGTATTGGCAATCCGTTACATCTGCATGTCATTCTTAAATTGATACATTTATACCTGAAGTGCAAAACAAACATTTTTGAAACAGTCAGTATGAAAGACTTTTGACATAGCCTTGTAATAACCCTATAATAAAGTAAATGAGAACCGAACCGTCTAAAAAGAATTACTAGCATTTATGATTGACTGCTTAAACAGGAATAAAAGCCCTGTCCTTGATAAACTGGAGTTTTATGTGTATAGTGTGCGTTTTTGTCACATGTACGTTCACTCTATAAACTTTTTTTTCTACTTGAGCGGACGTCAAGTCAAGAAAAAAAATAAACAAACAGATGAAGTTTATGGTGGATACACTTCCAAACTAATACAGAGATTACAACACAAAATCATGAAGTTTATGGTGGATACACTTCCAAACTAATACAGAGGTAACAACA